>PVJA010004991.1:0-81847 GCA_004027025.1 Myocastor coypus | reverse complement strand
AAAAAAAAAAAAAAAACAGCTGAAGCAGCGCTGCAGTGTGTGGAGGACCCAGGGACAGCAGATGTGCCACTTGGCCCTCCTGAGCCCTGATGGCACTGGGCCTTCCATGTTCACTGCTGTTCTCTCAGCCCTGCCAAGAAATTCCAGACCATCAGGCTTGGAATTATGTCAGTTGCAGCTTTCCATGTTTTGGTGCACTTGTTGTTCTCTATTGCTGCCCATACCCCCACTTTGCAGGACCAGGGACCCAAGCCAAGGCCCTCCTTGAAGCTAGGTCCCCAACCTGCTCTTGGTAGTTTTTTAAATTTGAGATGAAGTCTCACTAAGTTGCCAAGTGGTCCAGACTGCACTGGAACTTATGGCCCTCCTGCCTCAGCCTCTTGGAGTGCTGTGGATGAGTGGGGCTCAGGCATAGCTGCCATTAATTCCTATGCTCAGTGTGGTGTTGATGCGGTCGCTGTCCCTATGCTGACCTGGAGATGGAAACCTCTGGGCTTCACCATCCCTGAGGCCCTGGGTGTTCAACACCTTTCTCTTCTAACCTAGCTTTCTTGACACCGCGGGGGTTTAAAACACTGAGACCCAGGCCATCTTTGCTTCAGGGCCTGCTTTGGGGTGCAGGGAGAAGGCCAGCCCTCTACACACAGGAACCTGGCATGCTCTGTCCATGTGTGGACAGGATACCAACATGGCCAGCCTGGGTCCAGGACGAGGCCACTGCATGGCTACAGTGCACAACGTCCTTGGACAGAACTGCATAGACACACACACACACACACACACACACGCAGGCCACCCTCACCCCTGGCCTCGTGCTATGCACTCCCATCCCACCTGTGCTGTATAGGTGAGGGGGCCCAGGCCAGAGAGGACAGCAGCAGGATACTGGACCAATTGGATACACATGGCCAGTGCCAGGGTTTTGGCCAGGGAGAGCCTGACTTAGGGAGCCCTCTTATCCCTCCTGCAGGAAAGATCTTGCCCAGTGTCCTTCCTGCCATCCCCACCCAGACCCAGGGCTGGTGGCTGCTCTGCTGAAAATGAAGTGCACAGCTGCAACGGAGGGCCACAGGACCGCAGGACCGCAGGACCGCAGGACCACAGCACTGCAGGATTGCATTGCCCTAGCCCTTGCCATAATGGCTGAAGAACAGTGCCCACAGCAGCCCCTCGAGCAAGTGTTTGCCTGGCCTGAGACACAGTGGACAAGAATTCCTCAGGAAAAGGACACTGCCTTAGTGTTAGAGTGAGCTTGGAAGGAGCCTGGGCACTGCCGCAGGCAGCCGTGAGAATGAACATCTGTTGGCAGCTGGCTGTGGAAGGACCACCCCTTTGCTCCCACAGCTGCAGTGAGGCCCCAGCAGACAGGGAGTATTCAGGGTCTGTGGCCCTCCTTTATCCTACCCTCAGCCACTCCCAAAAGGGATTCTGCACCACTGGGTACCAGGCTGCTGAGGGACCCAAGGCTCTGTCTCCTTCCTCGGCAGGGTGCACCCCAAGTGGAAAGTGACCTACCCCAGGGGACAGGGTACAGCAGCCGCACAAGAGTTCTGGCCACCCTGAGACTGCCGTCTCTCACCCTCAGGACTCTGTGTCTGAAAGGCAGGTGAGAGAAGACAGTCGTTGGTGACAGCAGAAGGTAGATTAGAACTGCACACAGAAGGGCCGGGCGTGTCGGGTGAGGAGCTGGCTGCTGGTCTCTGCTCACCTCACAGAGGAGCTGTTGGGGGACCCTGGCAGCCAGGCAAGTTCTCACCTGAGCAGCTTGCCCACTTCTGACCATCATGCCAGCCCTGCATCCTGACACTGGGCAGTCCAGGTCCAGCTTCCCAGGCGCCTGGTCAGCTCCCCAGGCCGGGCTCACCTGAACACCCCTGCCCACGTCTCTAGAGAAAACCTGGGATCCATCCACTTCCAGGCTCTACAACACCTCCTAGAAGATGGGTGGGTGCTGGGGAAATTGCACAGCCCAGCTCCACCCTGCACAGCTGCAGGCACTGACCTGGAGCCACCATGAAATCTTCATTCGAAACAACAGCCTTGCTGTTTGTGTGCTCACATCAACCTGTTACAAAGCATGTGATGGTAAACAGTTTCTTAGGGTGTATGGGCAGCCCTCCTTGGGGCGGCGGCTCTGGACTAAGAAATACCCCAAGCCTCCCTGACACTGTGATGCTTTAATCCTCTACCCTGGGTCCATTAGGGACACAAAACCAGGCAGTATGTTGGACCCCAAGTATCCCGAGGTGAGTCCCCAAGCAGGAGAGAGCTGAGAAGCCCTGGGAAAGAAAGAAAGAACAGCGGCAGGGTTGAGACTCTCAGAAGCCAGGGCTCCCCAGGTGGAACCCCAAGCCCAGCAGGGGTAGGGCTCTCCTGTTGTCACAGGAGGCCATCTCCCCAGGGACAGCACTGTGTTTTCTTCCAGCTGGCTGACGTCACCTGATGCAAAGCGATACGCACCTTGTCACAGGAGAAATCTGTGGAGCACAGCACAGGTCTGCAGCTGGCGTGGAAACTCTCTGGAGAAGCAAAGAGAGCCATGAGTGGTCATATGGGGCAGCAGGGACCTTGTGGGAGCTGCGTGGAAACTCAGGGAGCTCCCCAAGGAGGGTCAGGCTCCACGGCACAGGGCAGGAGGTTACTGCAGGCAGAGCTACCATGCTTGGACCAAAAAGCAGTGCTTTCTTTAGTGTGGGGGACAATATTCTGTATACCAAGGACAGAGGACCCACGGCAGGCCATGTGGGGATCCCAGTGCCCTTTCTGGGGTGCAGAGACCAAAGCATCCTTCCTTCCTTGCCCGCCCAGGACCAACCGGGGGTGGGAGGCATGACAGTTGGGCTTGGGCAGGATGAGTGGTCCCTGGCACCTCCTCCTACTAAGCTGTCAGTGTGCATGAGCCCCTGGGGGCCGAGGAGTTACCTACACTGTGTATTTTATCTCTGGATAAGCACATGACCTGAGTGAAGAGCAAGAGGCATACCCAGAAGAATGTGGCTAGAGCCACGTTCTAGCTTGCAACCACATTCTTTCGAACCAACTTGTTTGCAAGTGCCCTGTGGGACACTAACAGCAAAAAGCAGAGGAGCGACCACAGTTCATGGCAGACATTTGCATTTTAAAAATGTATCACAGTGAAAGACAGTGCCACGAATCTCCTGCAGAATCCTCCCCTGGCTCTACACATGCTCCTCCCCTCATCCTGGTGCTTCCCGTAGCAGCTCTGGAGTCCTCTTTCCGGGGGGTCTTTAGCTGTGCTGTCCTGGCTGCCTCTGTGTTCTGAATGGACTCAAAGCATTGACCCTTCAGTGTCACTTTGGCCTCAAGGAAGGGCCAGAAGTCACATGAGCTGTGGTTCTTAGATGGTGCTTGTCAGCAGCAGTTGGCACATATTTTATCACAAAGAGCCAAGACCCCCTAGGGAAGAGGATGCCAGTGCTGCTACAGAACAAGACCAGAATGATGGGCATGTCTGGAGGTGCAAGGCCATGCATCCTCTGTAGCCTTCATCACGGGGTGTCCGACATTCGTCTCAGTCTTCTCAAGTAAGGAAGCCGAAGTCCAGAGACTACCAAGAAGCTTGAGCGCACAGAGCAGGGCATGACTTCCACAGGCTGAGGCCTGGCAGGTGTACTCAGGCGGGGACAGCTGTGAGGGTCCCTCTCCTGCCTGGGCACTGCTGCTTCCACCGCTTGCTACCTGGATTCCTCCTGTTCTCTCAGTGCTTCCAGCCTAGCATTGCACTGTTGGCAGAGAAACTGGGGAACACTTGTGATGATCCTCTGGGCTGCTCTGCAGGCTAGGTGAGGGCTGCTCTGTCCCCAGAGGGGCGGCAGGAGTGCAGAGCTAGGGCCCCACCACACCAATGCCTGGAAGCTTCAAATACACAGGACCCCGACCGGGCACTGGCACCAATCCAACCTCTGCAGTTTGAGGACACTCTTATTTAAGAGCAAGAAAGGACAAAAGAACACCAAACACAGACAGTAAAAGATTTTATTTCTGTTGAAGCAGAATTAGTACAGTCAGATAACTTAAATTTTTAACAACTGCCTAAAGAGGTCATGAAAAACATCCTGAAAATAATGGTGCCCAACTCCCGAAGGAACAGCTCACCTGCAGCTCCATGTATCTGGACATTGAGAACTGTGTATTACCAATTATTTTCTATGATATATGGAGCCTTTAGCAACCACTTCAGGGATTTTTGAAAAATTACTTGTTATGGTTTGTGTCTAGTTGTCCTTCCAAAGCCTCATGCAGTCATGGGTTGGGGACTCCTAGAGTTTGAGATTAATTCCACTGGAATTATAGTTGATCCAAGGCTGGGATTATGGGTATTAGTACTACTGGGATTATAGGTGTGAGTGTTATACTCAGCCTGAGGCAGAGAGCCCGAATGTAATATAAGAAAGACAAAGAGACAGACTCTCTGTGTTGCCATTGTTGCTGGTCCACCTCCATGAACTGCGGCTCTCTGCCATGTGCCGAGTACAGACTGAAACCTCCAGTAACTGTGAGCTAAATAGCCCTTTCCTTCCTTCACTTTGGCTGTCGGGTATTTGTCCCAGCAATGACAGAAGAGTAACCGTGACATTACTGGGTTTTGTTATTGTTGCTATTGTTCTGTTTTTTTGTTTTTGTTTTTTTAAAGAACCCAGACATCTGTTTTTGTTCCTGGAAAGTGGAACCCAACTAGTAACCAAGGTCTTCGGTGAGCCCACGGGGCCAAGAAGGGTTCATAGCAGAGTGCTGGCCCCGCCCTCAAGGCCAAAGGGCAGTGTAGGGTGGGGAGGAGCTAGGTGTCCAGCAGTCACTCTGTGGCCTCAAAAGCCATCCACTCAGGTGTGGCACTGTCACCATGGCTGCAGAAGGAAGCAGGCTGATTCCTGTTCACCAGGCTCTAGGCTGAGGATGCCTACAGGAAAAAGGAGAGGCATAGCAAAGTGGAAGATGGGTGCTAAACAAAGGTGTCACACTCCAAGTCACAGAGCACAGCAATGGCTTGGAACAGCAAATTAATGTAGAACCAGACCTACTACCAGCAGAGCTGGGGTGTCTGAGGAGGCCAGTTGGGTCTCCAGTCCAGCCAGGAGCCTACATGTGAGACGGAGACCCACTACTCCACATGCCACGGTCCCAGTAGAAGCCACTCAAGTGTGTGGCATGAATTCACAAGGCAAGTGGAAAGCGTGGCCCTGAGAAATAGCTGGCCGACCTTCTTTCTCCAAGCGACCAGATCCGGGTCCATAGCGCGGCTGTGGCCAGCACCCTTCCTTGCTAGGTCACTGCTGGGCAGAACTCAGACACCCGATTCCCACACAGACAGCTGGGAACCAGAACCTCCCCCAGTGCAGGGGCACAGGGACGCCGGGTGCCGGCAGATCCACGCACATGTGCAGCTGTCTGATTTAAGAGGAAATGAAAGCAGATCAGTCACTCTGCTAATAGCCCAGGGGCTGCCTCAGGTGTGAAACAGACCAAGCCCTGCCCTGCAAGCTTCCTCCTTCTCTCTCTCTCTCTCTCTCTCTCTCTCTCTCTCTCTCTCTCTCTCACTCACACACACACACACACACACACACACACACACACACACACACACTTTGCTCACCAAAGTCAGCACCATACTCTGTGCTCTCCAGCCTGGAGTCTGGGGCTGGGGTGGGGAGGTTGTGTGGCCCACATTTGCCCTGTGGCAGCTTCAGCTGGGGGTACATGGAGGGTCGCATTCGATCGCGTTCTCTACTTTTGCACGTGTTTATTGCCTATTAAAAATACAACCCAAAATTGATGCCCCTACCAAATATATGTGTCCTTCAAATTTGGCCTATGGAGTAAACACTGAGAGGGCAACTGCCCAGCAGGGGTACAGCAGGGACTGACCTTGTTTCCTGACTGCTCTGGGGGTCTTGGAGTGGGCGACTGTCCACCAGGCCCCAGACAAGAGGACCCTGCCACACTGTCTCTGTGTGATTTTGTGTTGAACGACAGCCACCTTAGTCTCTCAAAGAGAGAGCTACTACTGTTTAAAAATGAAAACGCAAAAAATTTCTAGAGGTGTCAATGTCAGGAAACAAATGACTGGGAACCCTTCACCCTGCTCTACAAATCTAAGACCCCTAGCTTTATTTCAGCTTAGCATGCAAATACACACATCCAATGGTTTATGTGACAGCAGCAATGGAGTGAACAGTCTGCGAGAAAGTTGCCTGGGGGAGTCCCTGACTTCTGTGCAGCCCATGCCTGGATGTGTGCATGCGTGCATCTGAGTCTAGTGTGCTGTCCTCAATTAAAGTACAAGATGATCCAGGTATGGTTGCATATGCTTGTAATCTCAGTTCTGAGGAGGAGGTTGAGGCAGGAGGGTTACTTTGAGTTTGAGGTCACCCTGGGCTATCCAGTAAGCTCAAGGCCATCCTGAACTACGTACCAAGATGCTATATCAAGAAAAATCCAAGATGAAACCACTTTCAGGGCATTTTTCTATTGCCAGATGCAGTCCTCCAGCAGCTCAAGTAATAATAGATGGCTATAGCCCAAGCAGCTGAAGAACCCTAAGGCTACTTCCTCACACCACGAGCACAGCGAACATCTGAGAAAGGTCACAGAGGATGAGAAGTGTGGAGAAGACAGCCCTGAGGATCCGGCATGCCCTGGATCCCTCCCAAGCATCTGCCCAGTGTCTGGGGAGGCTGCATCTAGAAACCAGAATTTAAGAAGTACTTGGTTTTGAACATGCAAATCACAATTGTTATTCCTCTTGTGGTATGCAAATACCATGAAATACTGATGCAGCCTATAGGCACATGTGCTCATATAATTATATATCAATATAGATATTTAGATATAGACATATTTCACACAGATCTCAGTAGCACCAAACCTTCACGTACAAGCCTGTACATAATGATTATGTCCTGTTTAAGTGTCCCATATGCCTGAGCGAAGAGGGATCTCAAATGGTAGCAGGATTTTAAGGTGAAAGCATAAAATATGTCACTGTGTTTTCAAATGCATAGTCTACCAGAAGTCCAGCCTCAAACAGACAGGTTCTGTCTTTTGCGCAAGAAGAGGACGTTGGACAGGAGGCAAAGGGTCTTCATGTTCCTCCTTGGGGTGACGTCAGTCACCCACCTTTAGAAAGCAAGGTCCATGGAAAGGCCGCAATGAATAAACATAGCTCCCACCAAGGCTTCTGGGGTCTCCTGCATTCCAGGAAGAGGAGGCGTTGGGTGGCATACTCCAGGCCATACCTGGAAGCTGGGTTGGGCAGTCTGGAATAGAGTTTACAAGTAAGTCAAAAAGCAGGTGATTGGGCTGGGGAGATAACTCAGTGGAATAAGCACTTGCCTACCAAGCACAGGGTCCTGAGTTCAATCCCCAGTACCACACACAAAAAAATAAAAAGTAAATGAAAAATAATAATTTTTAAAAAGTAGGTGCCTCCCCCTTCTCTAGGCCTTTAACAGCAGCGTCTTCTATCTTGGAGGCTCCTTTTGAAATACAGCCCTCCTGGGAATACTTACAGCCTTCACCTCCATGACAAGCAGCACTGCCAAAGAGGAGCAACCCTGGGGAAGAAGCAATGCATGTTAGGCAGAGCCAGGGTATGGGGTCCCCCCCTGGGCCAGGTGGGGTTGCCAGTCCACTCACCAGCCACAGCGTCAGTACGGATGCATCTCATCTCACCCACCAAGAGCACCTTGCCTCGCCAAGCAGACTTCCTACCCCTGAATCCTGTCCCTTGACCCAGAAGACTAAAGACCGACTGTTCGCATTGTGAGATGAACATGCCCTGATCATCTAGGGCACTGCTGAAGTCAGCTTGGACAACAAGTAAAACAAAGTCAGCTCCCTATGGGGCATAAAAATTTCAAAGACCTAACTGAAACCATCTCTGGGCTGTGTCTGCAGGGTGCTGGTGTCCATGGCATCTGACTTGTACAAGGACAGGTGCCTTTTAGCGTACAGGAGCAGGCCACAGAAGGCACTGCTGCTATCAGTCTGTGTGCCAAAACTCAGCTGCTTTTCCATGTTACCAATAACATGCTCTGCAGAATATCCCAGGGTTGAAGGAATAAAAAAACAGAATGTCTCTTCCTCCCAAGTCTGCTCATAATCATGTTTCCTACTCGATGCAGTGCAGCACTCTTAGCGGGCTTCTAGTTATGTTCAAATGTCTGCTTGTCCTCATCAGTATGGGGACAAGCCTGCAGCATGCTTTCAGGGGCACATGCCCAGTAAAGAAAGTGGTGCTAGCTGTGGGGGACACTTGAGGGGGCCCGTGGTACAGCATTCCACCACACACTGGTCTCCTCACATACACCCTGGGGTGCCCTCTATATTACCAGCACCCAACATAGTGAAAATGATATGCACACAGTTGTATTGTATTTGTTTTTTCAGATTTTTTTTTTTTAATATTTTAAAACCTATTGTCAGTCTGTTGGTGGGACTCACAGGTGATCTGCAACATGAGTTGTTGTCTTTGTCCTTTGCCCCTTTTCCTAGACCTCTGGGAAGTCACACAGCTGAACACTTGCAGTCTGGGACTTTGGCTCCAAGACTTATGGTGGGAAGTGTCTCCAGGCCCCACTGAGCACGTGCCTTGCTAACCTGGCACGCATGCCCCTCTGGTGTTGGTGACGATGGCCCCATGCCATGGACAGAGCACACCATAGCCACTTTCCCCATCACTACTCCCAGACAGCAGAGCAGAGGAAAATTTCACTTCTTTTCCTTACTTCCAACTCCCAGTAGCCATAGTTAGGAGCAACAGGAGGATCCAAGCTAATAGTATTTTTTCTCGATTAAGTTTTGAAAAGTTTCTTAGTGCATGTTCCAGCTACCATGCCTGCCTTCCTGCATGCACTTGGTCCAAGTGCACGACGCACCTTCACCCCTTCTCTTATCTCCCATCTTCCATCGTCCCTCCACCCAGACAGATCACTCTTTACACTTCAGACCTCCAGTAAGAAAAGTCATGTGACTCTCTTCAGTGTAATGAATGGGACACATGTGTCAATGCCATGTTGCTTGTGGTACAAGAAACAGGAGGTGCAAGGAGCAGTCGGTATGGCAGATATAGTGAAGACAGAAGGAGATGTTGAGGTGGGAGGAGCTAAGCAGGGTGGGGAGAAAAGGAAGGGAGGGACAGTGGGAGAGGGAGGGAGGGAGGGAGGAAGGGAAGGAAGGAAGGGAGGAAGGAAGGAAGGAAGGAAGGAAGGAAGGAAGGGAAAAAATGAGAAAAGAGAAAAAACAGAAACACAGCTTTAGTAAATAAGGAAGGGAAGAAGGAATGAGAAAAATAAATAGGAAGATAGATCCTGTATAAGTAAAAATTCCCTATGATGAACGTGATTATCATGTATAACTAAAATGTACAAATACTTTTTTTTTTTAAGAGAAAACATGCAACATTTAAGCACACGGATCTCACTTACTTCACTGAACATCATGGCCTCAGGTGCACACGTTTACCTCCGAGCAACTCCAGCTGGGCCTCTTCATAGCCGAGGAGCACGTGGAAGCTCTGGCTATCGGCTGGAGAGAGACCAATGCCCTGCCGGACTTCCCCAAGATCTTTCTGCGATAGTCTTGCCCTACACATTGGTGAATCTCAGAAAAAGCAATCACATTGAACAATAAAAAGTAAATCAAGGGCCAGCAAGATCTCTCAGCCACGTAAAGCACCTGCTTAGGCAACCTTAGGCAACCGCAGGGATGGCGGTTCGATCCCCAGCACCACATGCTGTGCCAGCCTCACCCCCCAGAGCAGGCTGAGCTGGCCATAAAAAAAAAAAAAAAAACAGTAATTCAAAAACCCATGTAAAAGCCAAAGGACGTGAGGTGCCATCAGAATGCACAGTGGATGTTTCCATCTGTAAACTTTGCTATAGCGGGAGATACATTGCACAACCTCCCCCTACACTCACACACTTGGAACACACTTGTCCCGTCATTCCTTCCATCTCCAGCAGCAGCTCTGGAGTCCTCTTTCCTGAGAGTCTTTGCCAGGTGTGACCACACCTACAGTGACTACTGCCACTGGGCACCAGCTGAGGGAAGGCTGACTGGTGACAACAGGATGCCTCCGGTTCTCCACCTGCCACAGGTCTGGCATCATGTGGTTCTGGCTCTTCCTCAAGGAAAAATGAATGCAAAAGCTTGACATTTTGACTTGGAGGCTGCCAGGATATCGAAGCTAATGACACTGACCATCAGACATAGGCCTGAGGGAGGAGAGAGCTTGGGGGCTTCATAGCAGGGCGCCTTTTATTGTAATCATTTTTTAGAAAGGTAGATGCTCACCATATTTTTGATCCCATCTCATGTTGGAAAGGCTGGAGGCTGGTGGGACCTCCAACTAGGAAGTGTAATTTCTAACTACTTCTTAAGCCTGCGCTGTCCTGTCACCCATAGCAGCAGTGCCCAGCAGAGCCTGGCTCTGCCAAGTAAACGGCTCTAGTGGCCTCAGTGAGGGGTTGGGTTGTGGGGGCTAAGGACGCTCCCCACAGGCCACCCTCAGGGACTGACATCTGCCAGCCTCCCTCCCACCCTGCAGTGCCCAGGAGCCAGGCTATGTGCTGCACAGTGCCCGTGCATGGCAAGGCCTGGGTGCCCGCTGGCTCTGTGCAGCCCCCAACCTCTGACACCAAGGCTCCTGGGGAGCTTGCCTGGCTCAGCCTTGGCCCAGGCCTTCTACTGCCACTGCCAGCCAGGAAGCAAGAGCCAGCTTTTTCCTATTGCCCACAAATCAGGCCAGCTTGAAGAGATCCAGGGTGCTGTGATGGCTGAGACACAGGATAGCTCACATGGGATCCTTGGGGATCAGATCTAGCCCACTGGGCAGAGCTCACCGAGTCACAGATGATGCCCAGGGAACCTGATGCCCATGTGTCCCCACCTCCTGGTGACCAAAGCACCTACCTCAGCATGGGGAATGGGTGTCAGGCGTGTCATAACTTCAGGGCATGTCAGAGTTCCTGCTGTGTTTGCCACACTCTCTGGGCTCCCACAGAAAGTACCATGGCGTGTTTTTGTTATTGCCATATTCTGGAGGCTGTGGATCCAAGCAAGGTGTGGACAGAGCTGGCCCTGGTCCCCTCCTATCTCTTCTCAGGTCCCCTCTGGACACAGTTTTGTCCCCTGTGCCTCTCCTATCAGGATAGCATCAAACTGTATTAGAGTGATCTCAGTCTTACCTTGTGTCTAGGGACAGTCACTTCCTGAGGTCCCATGCTTTGAATTTGCAACACAGGGCTTTTCAGGGGGCACACTTCCATCTGTGACCCTGATGCTGTGAATAGTGATGACAGGGATAGTTCTAGGGATTCTTCCTAAAGCAGGGACTGTTTGCTCCAGGAGTGACAGAGTGTCTTTGACAAAGGGCATTACCTCCAACACTGCTGCCTCAAATGCTGTAAGTGCCATGAATAAGTGAATGGGTACCCAAGCCCATGGTGGGTGGAACGCACATCACATACGGGTGCAGGCCACCCAGCCAAGCATGCCCCAGGCATCGAGGTCATGCAGGAGCACCGAGAAACCCCATCAGGAGGCCCAGGTTCCAGAATACAGAAGCAGGCAGACAGGGAAGGGCTCTCACAGAGTGAAGACCAGGAGGTGATTTCAGATGGCTGTGCCCCTCTGAACCTCACAACTGGCTAGGGCTGGGGTATAGCCATTGTGTCCCCACTGCAGCACCCAGCTTGTGGCCTCCTCCTTCTGAGACTGCCTGAAGTTCCACACAGCTGGTGCCAGAGTGACCACAGCCACTGTAGGCACCTGTCCTGGGGACAAGTGTCCCCCTGGGTCCCGTGGGTGTGACTAGAGTATGACCAGAGAGGACCTGGGTTGGTCTGCACGTGCTCAGGCTCCTCCTGGAAGGGCTACTCTGAGCACCAAGAGTAGAGTCCCACCTACTCTTAGGCCACATGGTAGCCCCACTGCTAGCCTAGAAGTGACCAAGGCACTTCCAGTGGATTTTTGGGAAGACACCAAGATACTGTGTCAGACTTGCTTTGCTTGCTTTACTACCAGAGAAGGTCTGCTTCACTTTGAGGTCACAGTACTTACTCTGTGCCTATGAACCTGCTGTGATTGAATCAGAACTCCAGACTGAGAAGAAGAAACATGCTTCTATGGGGCACACCCACAGTCTAACTCCAGAGCCAGGCCTTGTGGCCCATACCTGTCATCACAGTACTATAGGAGACTGATGCAGGAGGCCCGCAAGATGGAGCCCAGCCCAGGCAGCTTCCTGACATTAAAAGACATCCATCCAAACAAAACTCAGGAGCTGGGATATATCTTAATGTGAAATCCCCAAGCACTGAGAAAGACCTTCTGCTGCTGCTCCCTGCCTCTCAGTTTAGAGGATTCCAGAAACACTGAGCCACAGTGACCCCAGAGGCACTAAGGGCCATTGAGTGGAAGGCCGTGTAGACAGCAGAGTGTCACAAAGTGGGTAGCGAGGCAGCCCTAGGGACAGAACAAGACCGTATAATTCAGCGCCTGGTGCAGCATAACAGCCTCGATCTTCCTGGGAACTCGATTCCCTGTTGATGACAAATTCTGGGAAAGGCGCAGGACAGGATGTTTTAAATGCAGGTCTTCAGAGCATGGGAGAAAACAGAAGAGCACTATGAACAAAGCACAGATGATGCCTCTTTCCACGAGAACTTTCGGACCAGCAACCTCAATATTTCAAAGGTTCTTTTGCAAGATAAATGTTTTTCTGAGATGAAAACAGAGTGTGTTTTGTTTAAAAAGAAAATAGCACGTTACTGAAAGGGCTGTAAGTAGGTGTGCAGGGCGTGTGCCTACAGATTCACACTAACATCATGTATGTGCCATGTGCCATGTGCCACGTAGGGGTGCCACGTGTGGCAATCAATATCATTCTTCCCAAATCTGTTCCCTACCATGGTGACCCTGGCCTCATGTTGTTACCATGGAAACAGCTCCACGCTCCCACTGTGAGTCTCTACATTCAAGTTCACCTTTAAACACAGAATCTGTGATCTTTTCTATAGCAGAATTGAATATTTAACAGTTCTTGATAGTACTTTATGAAAAAATAATAAGAGAAACACTATTCCTTCTGCAGAAGGAGTCAGCTCTTGGTATGATGCTCAGAAGCTGGCCGCAGAGCCCAACGTAGAGTGGTGTTGTAGGGTGCTTTGGACAGAGCAGTGGCACTGCCCATTTCAGGTCATAGGGCCCTTGATAAGGAAACAGCCACTGGAAGTAGTGCAGGGTCAGATCTGTCACTGGGTGACACTGCCCACCAGGCCCACGGGTCCACGCTAAGCCTAGAATGTAGTGTAGCCCCTGGGGTTGGACTTGGACGGTGGCAAACTGTGCAGCCTGGGCTCCCAGAGATGTACACTGGGCCCAGAACATCCATCCACACTCCCTGGAACAGGTTTGCCAGGACACACGAGCATCTTACAGACAGCTGGCTCCCTTCTACTGATTGGCTGAAGGATTGGATCCTGCTATCTGTCCAAAATAGCACATGGCTTATTGTAAACAGCTTGGAATACCAAAGAGCCTTCTCTGGAACCCATTTCCACACCCCTCCCTGTCAATGATTCATGATGCAGGGGTGCAGAGGGAAGGGTCAGACCGCAGCACGCTGACTTGGGGGCCTGCTCTTCTGTCCCAGGAAGAACACTGCCTCGTGGGTTTCAGAGCCACGCAGGGGAAAAAGCGGCTCAGATGAATCGTTCTGTTCCCACAAAAGACCACGGTAAGGACAGTGATGGCTGAGGGCAGGCATGGCTCCCAGCACTCAGGAGGCTGAGGCAGGAGGAGCGCTGCAAGCTTAAAGCCAGCCTGGGCTGCACAGTGAGTTTAAGGCTCATATGAACTGCAGAGGGAGACCCTACTTCAAGAAACAAAAAGGAAGATGGAGGGAGAGAAGGGCAGAAGAAGAGAGAGAGGAGGAAAGGAGGGAAAGGGGGGAGGGGGAAGGGAAAAGGGATCAGAGTGGGGAGAGGGAGGGGAGGGGTGTGGAGAGGGTAGGGGCTGGGTGGGAAGAACAGCCAAGAAAGATGAGTTAAAATTGTTCTAAGTTCAGCAAAACTGGTAGGGAAATTTTGGAATATATATCATATTTTTAAAAACTGAAAGTAAAACAGCATCCTTTCACTAAAAAAGCAAAGTCCCCAAAAGAAAAATCAAGACACAAAACCAGCACACCGCAGAACACTCCCAGCCTCTGTAAAAGCCCATTTCTCCCTGTCATTAGGTTCTGCACTGGCCATTTGTCACGGGTGCCTGCTTGATTCGCCAGATCCGAGCATGGGCAGGGCCAGGGTCCGTCTTGCCTCCGGCTTCCTTCCGGGCTTAGCGGGTGCCAGCTGTGCTCACGGGAGCTTCCAAGTGAACAGCAGCACCTCTTATCCACCCGCACTCCTGAGCATGGGGCAAAGGGACAGGATGGTGGCTCCCTTATTCCGTGTGTGATCTGGGAAGGCCCCTTCCACGGGTGCTCCTGATATCACGGCTCTGCGCAAGGTGCACACTGCCCAGCCTGGCATAAGGCTGCGTGCAGAGAAGCACACCTGCCACCTCTGCATTCTGTCCCCATCTCTGTCCTTACCTGGATCCCATAATTACACCACTGTGGTCTTCACGGGTGTTTAGGCCATAAAGTTGTCAGATGGGCAGCACATACTCTACCAATTGCCTGTACTTTGGGGGCTACCAGAGAGCACCCAGAGTCCTTGGGGGCCAAAAGCTATCAGGTTGCCCCAGCTCTTCTGGATGTGACACACAGATGTGAGCCCCTTCTGTTCTGGGTATAGTCACCTTCAAGTGTGAGAGGCTTGGGAAAGGTGGGGCTCTGGGGTCCCCAGGCAAGGTGTGGGAAGGTCTTGGCATGTGCTGCTCTGGCTGGTTGAAAATTTCCTGGCATAGGACAGGTGTGGACCTCACCCTTGCTGCCTCTACTTACCCACCCCTGCCCCTCCTTGTGCTCCATCAGAACCACTCTGAGACCCCCAGAGAGGCTGGGCCAGTGCCACCCCAGCCCCCTGCAGGAAGCAGCAGGACAGGCATCCAGCCAATCTGGCCTTTCCTGTTATTCCCGTGCTCAGAAGAAAGTGGACCTTGTTCATAAACAGTGCATCCACCCAGGCCAAACCAAATCTGACAGCAAAACTAGAACAAGCTGGACTCCTTGGCGAGCCCCTGAGGTCAGCCGAAGCCAACGCTTTCAGTTTTGAAGCTATGAACTCCACCACCATTTCAAAAACACCAGGAAAGTCAGCTCAGCCCAAGAAGTCCCAGGCAAATGAAGCCTGTGAACGTTTTGCAAAAAAAGCTGCAGGTCCCTTCTACTTCTAAAAGTCACAAAATCAGTGATTAAAGTCAGCTAGAGCATCCGCCATCTGTAGGACTGTTTTATTTACACCCAAGCTCTCTCAAGTGTGGCCAAAAATTACCCAGAGTCCACCAGCCAGGTGGCCATCTCTGTCACTGAGAAACATTAATTTTACCACAATGCAATACATCTTCAGCTGCAGGACAGGCAGGTGGCCACATGGAGGACGCTGCTTCGCTGATAAGATAGCTGAAAAGGAAAGTCACTTCCTGCAAGGCCTGAGTGCCATCAGGGGAGGGGAGGTCTTGGACATGGCTAGATGGAACTGCGGGTATCACAGCTGAGACCTGGGCTGAGACCACAGCAATCAGCTGACAGCATCCCTGTCTCAGTGCCACCGTGACCTGTGTAACAGGACTTGAGACTCAGTGCAACATGAAGATTATGAAACTCACGAAGTATAATGCTGGATGCTGGTACTCCATGGGGTCAAGCCTCCTCTGGCCAACCCTAGGCTGAGTCCGTCCAGGGCGATTGTGTAGGTCACACAACAAGTGAAGCCAGAGGTTTATCAGAGAAAAGAAATGTGCCTTGCCAAAGGAAGAATGTTTTGTGGGTCCATCCAGGAAAAAGAAATAGAGGGAATATGTGTCCCTGACGGCGAGGGACAGTGGACATGAAGTGCACCCCGGCCACCTGGCAGGGTGGACTCTGCATTCATGCATAAGCCTTGG
Organism: Myocastor coypus; assembly: GCA_004027025.1. Taxonomy (NCBI): domain Eukaryota; kingdom Metazoa; phylum Chordata; class Mammalia; order Rodentia; family Myocastoridae; genus Myocastor; species Myocastor coypus. Next base: position 65,779 of record PVJA010004991.1, on the reverse strand, counting down.
GCCAGCCTCATGGTATGTGCCTGTCATCCACCCTGGAAGGCTGAGGCAGGAGGACTGAGTTCAGCCTGTGCAGCTTAGTACCATAGTGAGAACTGTGTGGCCGCTCTGAGTTCAATCTCTAATTCTGCAAAAACTTGAAATGAGACATGAGCTGGGCCACCAGAGAGGGTCAAGCATGGTCCTGCAAGTTCTGTTCCTTCCTGGCTACTTGGGCCACAACAAGGATGCACTAATCACCCCTCCCAGGAGACACCTGCCCAGCAGCAAAGGAGGAAAGGGGGAAGGGAGAAGGAGCCGGGAGGAGACTGAAGTGGCCACAGATGATCCCAGGCTTCATGGGTTGCCCCCGCGGACTGGCTCCATAAGTCTCATGGGGGCAGCATGAGCTCACAGCACACAGCACCATGGCAGCTCCACACTTGGAGAGCTGAGACTCAGTTTCTCCACAGGTAACAAAGAGCTTTGCATTAGTCCCAAAGCCAGCTCCCCACCCCACCTTCACTCTTTGTTTGGAGATGAGGTCTTGGTGTATCATTCCTTGCACTCCCTGTACAGCCTCAACTGGCCTGGGTTTCAGAGTAGTCCTCCTGCCTCAGCCTCCTGCAGGCTGTAACTAGAGGAAACCAATCCTAGGTCAGGTTTTAGTCTCAAAGTTTGAAGAAGCTCTAACTGGCCCCACCCAGAAATTAGATCACACATTTACAGTCCTTTGATTCCAAAGCATTTGATTCAGCTCTGCTCAGAGCACTCTGTGATTCCTTATTTCATTAGGTTGAGGCCAAGCTGGGGACAATAGTCAGGAAGCTGTGACACAGACAACTTCACAGCTGGCATCACTGGAAACCTCGCAGATCATTCAGATGCAATACCTGCACCTACGTACGTCCCGGTGGCTAGACAGGACAGAGCCCTGACAAGTCTCACATGGCTCCTTGGGATCTAAACCTTGGTTCCAGGCCTCACACAAGCACTGGCCACCTGATGCAGCTCCTGGGAGAGGCGGCAGAGCTGGACGGCAGCCGTCTTCTCACCTGCCTGGGAAGACCCACTACTCCCAAGGCAAACAGAGGCTGATCACCACTGGTGTGAGCTGTGCATGCCTAGGTGGGCTGGGCCAGGGTCACCTGGGGCCACTCTGCACCCCAAAAGGTAGATCATCAGCACACATCACCTAGTGGCCCTGAGCCTAGAGCAGTGGTTTCAGAAAATCTCCCGTGGCAACAGTTAGGCAAGGAGACTGTACCAACTGCCCAGATCTGGCTGCCTACGGAGGCATACACGCAGGTGTCCCATGTAGGGCAGCATTGGCAGCGCAGTGAAGTTGTCACTGGTCGGAGGTCTGCACCGCTAGGTGGGATGGGGCATGGGCTCAGCTCTATAGCTCTGGGTGCCATGACATCTCACAACAGGCTTCCAGCTCCAGAGCCACAGTTTCCTCATCTCTGAGACCCAATAACCACCTCACAGGCTCCTTGAGCTGTAACACAGGGTGTGCCTCACACTCACCAGGTGCTGCCAGAGGGTGGGCGGTGGAAGCCCAGAGCAGCGAAGACAGGCAGAGGTCGTCCTTCCCTCCCAGCCCACACAGCCCTCATTACCCAAAACCAAGCCCCACAGAGGCCTCTCACTGGGATCCAGGAGGCCACAAAGGACAGCTTCAAGCAGGCTGACCTGCTAGGAGGAGGAGCAGGAACTTGTGAGCTTGTCTCATGCTTGGGGACACACAAATGCCCAGCACCTCTGGAAAAGGAGCCCTGGGGACAGTTGGGCACCATGAGACCAGATCTTAGAGGGTCTACTTGATGGCTTTCTCCTAGACACATGCTTCATTTCTGAGCAGTCATGATTCTCAAGCAGAAGAAAGGAGAGAGGGAGGGAGAGAGAGAGGGAGGGATCTGGCATGGGGTGAGGTCTAAGAGTTGGGCAGGAACACACAGACAGTCCCACCCCTCCCAGTACTAGGAAAGACAGGTCCCAGATGAGGCCACTTCCCCTTGCTATGTGGTCATCCTACTCCTTGGACGCAGTGGCTGTGTCTAACCCTGACAATGACCCTGAAGTGTAGGAATGGCCAGGCAATTATCTGGATAAATAAATAAGGCCCAGAGCAATTCAGTAGTTTGTCCAGCTCATTAGGTAGGTAGATAAATACAGATATGTTGCATTTTATAGATAGTAACAGATATAAGGCTGTGTTTGTAACCTTGCTACAGGGAGGGTTTTGAGAGAGGACTAGGCAATACAGCTGTCAGTCAAGAAGATCCTCCTCTCACCAGAAGGAAGAATAGTCCCGGCATCCAAATCAGAAAGAGGCTGATCAACTGCTGAGCCTGTGGTCCACCAATAGCCAGCTCACATTTGGGGGAATTTGCATGGATGTTGGAAAATCTCCTTCTGCAACTGGTTGATATAGGGCATGTGGTATATGCACCTCCAGATGATATAAGGGAAATATAACTCCCAACCGGCTTGATGCTGAGTTCTTGAAAAGCCGAGTTTCTGTTCTCGAAAACTGAGGAATAGATGCTAGGAACAACAGAGGTTAAGAGTAGGAAGAGTTAGCTGGCAGTGGTGGTGCATGCCTGGAACTCCAGAATTTGGGAGGCGGAGGCAAGAGGATCACTGCATGTTCAAGATGAGCCTGGGCTACATGGTGAGTTAAGGCTAGCCTGATCTGCACAGTGAGACCCTGTCTCCAAAACGTAAAAACAAACAAGAAAGGGTAGTAAGAATTTATTGAAAGATAGCTTCTAAAACAAAAGAGTCTGGGAGTACCTGCCTGCCCCTCTTCTCAAGACAGTTCATGGTGCTGCTCATTGATCCATGTGAGGTTCCTTAGGAGGTGGCAAACACAGTTTAGTGGGGGTAAATGTTCCAGCACTGAATTGTTTTCTTTTTGAGGCAGCATCTTGCTGTGTAGCCCAGACTCATCTTGAACTCCCAGCAATCCTCCTGCCTCAGCCTCCTGGATGCTGGGATTACAGGTGGGCACCACTAGCCCGAAGCCTCCAGCAGTAAAGAAAATGATTTCACATCATCAGAGGAAGGACTGTGAGCTCTTCAAGCTCTCACTTCTGGCCGTGGCCCTGGAAGGCTCAGCCAGGTGTATTCCACAGTCTTGAGCACAGGAGTCTTCTGAGCCAAAGGGTACAGGTCACCACAGGAAGCAGCAGAGAGGAGAAAGGAGAGGCAGGCCACCTGGGAAGCTGCATGCCCAGGCATGGAGCAGCCCATGCCTTCGCACAACTCTTCCTGGGCCCCAGGATCCCTAATCCCAGTCCTTTGTGCCAGTGATGAGATGGCTTGGAAGTGGACCAGCTTTCCACCTTTCTCTTGACAGATCCATCCTAGGATTTTCCTCCTGGGTCAAAGGCCTGAAGGCTGCTGCCTCCTCTCTGCTCCCTACCAAGGCAGGCCTGGGGCCTGATCAGGACAACCTGGCCACCACCCAGTCAAGACCACAGCCTGGCCAGCTCCAAGCCACTCTCTGCCTTCTCAGCTTCCCACCTCTCTCTGGCTTGTCCTCTCTCCGGAGCTTCTGGAAGAGGTGCACACAGTGCACCTCCAGGGACTGAGTGTGAGACCCATTTCCTGCACTTTGGGGGAGCCACAGTCCACAAACGATGGCCACTGATGGTATGGTCCACAAACAACAGCCACTGATGGTACCATGCTCAGGCTCTGATTTGAAACTTGGAGTGTGGCGGGTGGTTACTGAAGCGCCACAGTGGTGAGGAGGTGCAGGATGCCCTGGTGCTCCCTGTCTGCTTGGGTAACCTGGAAATGAATCTCTGGTCCCAGATGACCACGTGGAACCACCATTACCTCCTTGACCCCCAGGGACCCCAAACTAAATGTAAAGTGATCTGAGCCCTTAAATACAAAACATAAGGAAAATTGGTAATCCGGACAGAGTAGAATTCACTGCATCTGCCCAAGAGCAAACTGAAACTTGCCTTGTTTTGGTGTGCGGAGTTGGCCATAGAAAGGCTGTTGATTTGTTGGAAGTAAAAGTAAGGGCTTCCTATTTTTTCAATTTTCTGTTCCATTTATTTTTTGCAGCACTGAGGACTGAACCCGAAATCTTTGTATTGACTACCTCTCCAGCTGGTCTATTTGTTTTGTTTTGTTTTTTAATTTCGAGACAGGGCCTCACTACGTAGCCCGATCACTGAGTTACCATGTCCGGCTTACTTCCACAATTTCCTTCCTCAGAATGGACCCAAGCACCCCCAAAAGGCTCTGGGATCATAGAGGGCCTGTGGCAGTGCCTGAGAGGGCTGGAGAGGCTGACACCCAGAGGACGTGCCTGTGGCTTCCTTCCTTCCATGGCCATCGGTGACACCTGACTCCCACACCAGCCCCTTTGTGGAGCCACCCTGTCTTCTGCCTGTCCACCTGCATGGCCAGCGGAGTCCCTGAGGGTGCCTCCTCAGTCAGGGCTGTGGACACAGAGCAGAGCTCTCGAGCCAGCATGAGTCCTTGCACAGCCCTCGGCCCAGTGGACTTCAGGCCACCAGCAAGACCCGTGTGAAGGAGCAGTCGGCACACCCCAGGCGAGTGCCCGTGGAGGGACTTGTGGCCGCGTCTTTTCCTATACAAATGCTTTCTTAGAACACGCGACATCTATTTGCAGTGTAACTCCTGTAAACTCATTTGCTGTGTTTGCTGTCCTTACAAATGCCATGTGCATGTAGCCCCCAGCCTCATCTCGTGAGTCCATATTCCTAGTACAGTGCTCAGCTTCCTGTGCAGAGTGGTATGTAGGTAGAGCACATCCGATTCCTTTTCCTCCCCTCCCCTCTTCCATCTCTAGTCCCTTCCGGCTTGAGAAAGACCTATCGCCCTGTCACTTACTGTCTACCTTTTGCGTTGCTCTTTATCTTTACTCTGGGTTTGTCATGTGAGAGAAACCCCTGAAGTGTAAGCCGCATCTGACTTACCTCACTTGGCACGTGTCTCAAGTGCCCCACTTCCCTGGAGGTCTCCAGCTTCCCCTTCTTTATGGCAGAGTAGTGCCCCACTGTGTGTAACACCCCACCTTCTTTACACATTCACTTCAATTCAAACAAGCAGGTCAACTCCAGTCACCTAACAGTCCCTGGGTGACTGTTTTCTCCTTTCAAGGTTTTCCTCTCCAAGTGCCAGGTGGCTGGGGCACCGTTTTTCTGGGCTCTGAGGGGAGCAGCCCTGGGGTGTGCTGGCAGCAGCACCTGGGAAAGGTCTCTTTCGGCTGCATTGACTGAGGCAGGGTGATTCGCACAGCAGAGATCTGAGTTGCAGGCAGCTACTGGCGTGGGGGCCACATGTCACAGGGCATAGCCCAGACACTGAGCCACAGAGGGAGCCCATGGTCGGACTGCTGATACCACCCAAGCAGAAGTGGGAGCTGAAGCCCAGGAGGGCTGGGGTTGAAGTCCCCAGGACAGGTGACACCCACTGGGCACAGGGCAGATGAGAACCCGGAGCCCAGGATCCAGAGACAAAAGCAGAGGCAAAGCCAACCAGCAGGTGCCACAGCAGTGACATGGCTCCAGTCCTCGGGCATCGCTGGTCCTATCTGTCTCGCGCATCCCAGGAAGGATGAGCTCCACTTAGAGTGCTTAGAGGGCTCACAGCACAGCCACACGGACACTGGACAGGGAGGCAGTGGTCAGGAGGAGCCCCTAAGACAGGCACAGGCCAGCACAGACCACAAGACTTCCGGTGTCTTGTGCCCAATTCGAGGGACAGCACAGTCCTGGCCTGTGACATGAGGTGACCTGGGAGCCTGAGAGTCACCAAGGGGCTCTGCTCCTTCCCAGGAGACCTCCAACCCTGCAACCCAGGATAAGCCCAGGTGACCTGAGCCATCCCAGGTGCCCTCTCCCCTCCTCACTCCTGAGCGTGAGAAAGGGTGTGGGCATTGAGAGTCCTGACCCTAAGAGCCAGCTCTGCTCTCAGTTTGCAGCTGCAGCTGGCTCTGCTCCCCGCCCTCCACAATGCCCACACACAGTCCCTAGGCTGCAGGTCCCCTCCTCCAGGGCTTCTAGGAATGCAGGTCTGTGGGTTGTCCCGCTAAGGGTGTGCTTGAGTCCCAGGCACTGCGTTCCCGGGTCCCACTCGTGGGTGTGCTTCCTGCAGTGCAGCTTGAAACAGCAGCCCCTAGCAAGCAACCTGCGTCCACCAGCAGATGAGCGGATGAAGAAAATGTGAAGCCCACTCAGAGGGCAATGCTCTGCCAAGAAGCGTGATACAGGGTTATTTGTAGGAAAACGGATGCAACTGGAGACCATGTTAGTGGCAGTGAACTGGATTCACAGGCTTACATATGGCCCAGCTCCTATGGAATGGAAAAGCAAAATCTGCACAGCTCCAAAGGCAGAAGAAAGGAGCTACCGTGAGAAGCACAGCCAGGACTTTTGGAGACAGGGCAGAAGGGACCTAGGAAGCAGGCGGGGTGCACATTTGCTGATAAACAGTAAGCGAACAAAAGAGGAAAAGGAAGACAGGAGGAGAGACAGACAGACAGACAGACAGCCCTCTGGCTCTGCCGCTTGTGGGGAGAATTAGGACTCCACCCTGGGGCCAGGAGAGCCTGCAGGTGCAGGATGTTCCCGATCCCACCAGGACGCACACGAAGCTGCAGCAGCTGGCTCTGCAAGGATGCCGGAGCCCAGGGCCACACCTCCTCCTGCCCCAGCCATGCCTGGTAGCTGCCACCACACCCTGACAACTACCGGGATGCTGCTCCAGCCAGTCAGTGCCTTTCTAGGGCTGCCCAGACAAGGAGGGGCTGCTCGTGCTTGCTCTGGCCACAGCACTCCCAGGCACAAGGAGACAGAGATGGACAGAGAGGCCCCTCCGTCCATTCTTTATTCGGATGGCACCAGCAGCTGCCACACTCTGTGCTGGGCACGTGAGGGTCTGTGTCAAATGCAGATCAGCTGTTACTGTTTTCTAGGAAGTTTAGTTTGTACCCTAAGTTGACATCTGAGTGCTAAGATGTGGTTCAGCATCTTCCAAACATGACAGTTGTGGTGTCCTTTGGCTGTGACCCCAGCAATGGGGAGGCTGATGCAGGAGGACTGGGCTACACAGCAAGACCCTGCTGCAGTAAGCAAGCACCAGAGCAGGTGTGCGCAGCCTAGCATTTACTTGCTGAACCCGAACACCAGCAGAATATATGAGCTTTGCAGTAGACTCAGAATGCATAGAAAAAAGATGTCCTCCAGGTCTTACTCATTTCATAAATAATGTATTTATTTTATTTATTGCATATGGCTATTAAGGAGGGTATCCATGATCAATACACACTAAATACAATGCACTATTCTAGCCCAGCGCATTCCCAACCCCTATGTACAGCGTGGAAGACAGGGGAGGGGGATATGGATGGGATGGGATGTCATAACACAATAGCAAGAAATATATTTAACATCTCGAGATTCTAAAACAATACATACCTAAAAGAAAACACTGTTCATAACGGTTAAAGTTCATATAGCAAAAAATAGTTTAAATTTAAGGTAAGTCAGGCAAAATGTATGTACAAAAAGACCCAATATACATTGTGACATTTTTTTTGCAAACATAATATACATTTTGGTTCCATTCTGTAAACTAAATTAAAAATGTAGATATTGCATATGCCTTTTTTTTTTTTTTTGAAATGTACAGGATAGAGGAAAATTTAGTATCTTACCACATTCTCCACTCTGCTCCTTTAGGCTGTAGAAGGGACCCCAACCACCAGGGCAGGGTGGGGTGGCATCATGTGGCAGGCACACTCAGGGCAGCCTGGACACTTGCTCTGCCGCATGGTGCCGAGAGTCACACAGCACCACTACCCACCAACTCGAGTCCCCTCCCTGAAGGAACCTCCAGGACACTCTACACACCGCAAGGCAGAGTCCCGCACCAGGGAGCAGCCCTTGTGCAGTGCACAGCCCCGAACAGCAGGGTCTTGAGAAGGGCTGGGGTCACTTTACATTCAACTTTGTCTTGCAGTACAATCCTCGGTTCTAAAGAGCTCAGCGCAGAAGCAGGAAGACTTTTGCATTGCCATTAAATACACTTTAAGACATTGAAAATTTTGGTCTTCCTCTACAGAGCCTCATTTTTTAATGCATTATTCTATAGTGATATAGATCTATATATTTATATATTTATATATATTTTTTTTTCTCTCTCTCTTCAAAACAAAAAGTAACAACAGAAAAAAAAAAAAAAAAAAAAAAAAAAAAAAAAAAAAAAAAAAAAAAACAAAGAAAAGCAAGTCACATCTCCAAGAATTAGTGTGGCCTCTACAGGGCTATCAGGGAGACAGGCACTGGGGCGGGGGTCCAGCCACGCGTCCCGGGAGCCATGGGACAAGGGGCAGCTGCAGTTATTACCACAACACTGGCATTTCTGGAACACTGAAAGCAGGAAACATGGGTCGCCTCAGCAGGGCTTCTCCCCCAAGGGGCCATCTTCTGATGCTGCACCTCCTCCTCCACCTTCCGCCTCCGCTGGTCTGGGAGCTGGAAGGCTTCCTCTCTGCTCAGGACAGTCCTGGTGGCCAGGGTCAGGCTCTCACATTTAAAGATCGCACTATATTCTAAATACCAAATCTGCCAAAGCCAGAGTGGCCTGAGTCTCTTACTGCCCACATAAATTTTTGGTTAAGGAAAGGCCAGTCTTTGCATGGGAGAGCAGAGGTGCCCAGCCAGGGTAGCTAGTGGCTTCTGCGTTCTCCCAAACCCACAGGACCACGCAGGGAGCAAAGCCTGTGAAAGGCAAGGGCCACAAGCCCTTCTTCTACCCTGACTCTGAAGAGCTGAGCAGCAGGTTGCTGAGGTGAAAGGGATGGTGACACTGCTGCCATGGACTCTGTAATTCTGTCTTCAAGTCCCAGGTTCCACAGTGTGGGGTGGTCGCAGTCCTGCTGTGCCCAGGGAAGAAGGTGTCGAAGGTCGGTCCCCAGGTGCAGGCTATGTCCACCGTGGGCAGATCTCTAAGGCCACCAGAAACACGTGGCCCTGTGTAGTCCCCCAGGGGGCTACACCCCAGCCACATGACAGCTTTTCTGAACTGAGGTAGGGCAGTGGCAGAGAGCCCAGGCCAGTAAATACTGAGTGTCACCGCTGCCACTGGGATGGGACTGGGGCTCTGAGCATGCAGCAGGGGGCTCTGCTCTGCAGAGGAGGTGTGGGGAGAAGATGTGGCCACCAGCTGGGGAGGCCAGGGAAACACTGGCCTGCTCCAGAATCATTAGGGCAACTAAGGTATGAAAATCAAAGCAAAACTCGGTTCCACCGTGGGGACACAGGGTGAGGGGAAGCTGTTGATTGGGTTCCTGGTCCAGTAGGCAGTGAGGGTGAGGAGCCAGGGAAACCACAGGCAGCTTTGGGAGGGGAACATGCGGGATGCATCACCGGTGTCCTGTGCCAGTCACCTTGCAATGATCTCCCGATCATGTCACTCTGAAAGAGAGAGCACAGATCTTAGAGCCCAACTACGAGTGGGGCCCATGACCCTCCCACAAATCAAGGTGCCCGGCATTGGCAAAAGCTGACAGTTATCCTCCCAAAACAGCTCTCTCTGATCTGAGCCTGCCTCTTGGAAACACACCCGCCAGGCCCCTGCAAGCCATCTACAGGCCAGGCAGGGGTGGCACATTCTGAGATGGTGCTCAGACTCATCTCTCGGCTGTTCCCCAGCAAGTGTATGGGACAGCAGCAACCTCCCCCCACAAACGTCCCCACACCCCGAACTCCTGTTCTTCCTGGGCACTGCGGGGTGCACAAAGGCACCCTGCAGTGCCCAGGGGTGTGCATGCCATGCTCCACAGGCTCCCGTTTGACCACAAGCAGGGCAGGACCAAGGCTCACACAGCCTGGCATCACGGTGCACACCTGCTCTCCAGCACTCTTGGAGGCTAGGCAGAAGGATCCCGTGCAGCTGAGCAACTTCTGGAAACCTTAAAATCTTAAAGAGGGCTGGTCATGTAGTTCAACACCCTGCAGGTTCAATGCCCACAGAGGAGAGACAAGACAAAGAGATCACCTTTCTTCCTCTTCACAGCTGCTTGGCTTTCTGACAAAACGGTGCCACCCACGCTGAGCCACCAAGAGGTCACATGAGCCCCCCCCCCCGAGGGCAGCTGGTTCACCCTCCTCCAATGCCCAACAGATTCCTAGCCTGTGCTCCACACCCATCTGCCTTTCTGGGCCTGTTGATGTTTCCCACTCATCTTTTGTCCAGAGGACTGGTCAGCAAAAGACCCTCAGCCCCCCAAATCGCACCCATCACTACTCAGAGGAGAACACGCCCATGCCACAGAACCTCCGTGCACAAGGTCACCACTTCTCCCACGTTCCCAGCACCGCCCAGCCTGCACTCTTGGGCTACGCCGCTTTCTCTACTGTTTTCAGACATCTTTAGCCCCTTACCTGCTATCCAGTGACACCCAACAGATAACGGGGCCCTCACCCATCCCTGGGTCTTCAGTCCCAAGAGCCATGATGTGCACCCCTAAAGAGCAGGCATCTGCTAACATCCAGTAGGAGTGGACACTCACCCTAAGAACTGTCTCTCTGCCCTTTGCCCTCAGACCCGATCGGAGCTGGACCCCACGGCCACACCAGGGTGGGCCACCCAGGCCTAAGCCCACTTCCAGGAAGACCTCCCGTCAGCCTGTCTTCACTCCATGGTCACCTATACAGAGCCCCGCCATCTAGGTGAAGCCCATGTCTGTGATCTTGCAAGGGGTTCTCCAGCATGACACTGTCCTTTAAAAGGCATGGGGTGACCACTGCTAGGGAAATGATCTGCCCTGATCACAGGTGGCTTCACGGGGCCACTGCAGCTGCCATCATTCCTAGAGACCAGTATGTTGTGGAGAACTCAACTCCAACCACGAGACCTTCCTGAGCCTGAATCAAGTGAGATATGGTATTTCAGCTTTTAAAGTCCTATACAGTTATCAAGGCTTTGTTATTTGAGACAGCACGCAGGAGGATGCTCCTGGCTGGCCTGGAACTCACTATGCAGCCCAGGCTGGTCTTGGATCAGTACAGATCCTCCTGCCTCAGCCTCCCTGATGGCTGGGACTACACCCCCCACCAACACCATGTAAAACCCACTCTTCTAAGCTTCAGCACAATGTAAGAATAGAAGGCCCTCACCCACGTACCCATCTACACAAGGACTTTCCACAAGCTCTGCTTGGGCTTAGGTGACAGCTTGCCTCAGGGCCACGACCTGGAGTAGACACATGCTACAGCTCCTCCAGGGCGTCTGCTCCAGGACTTCCCTACGCTGCAGCTGACAGGGCAGTGCTAACTGCCCAGGAGAGGCTGGGAGAGCCCTCAGCTGGGGTCCACACCCTGACCCCAAAACATCAGATAGCTCAAGAATCCAGGCTGTGGCCTGTCACAGCAGCCACCTGTAGTCCCAGCATTTAGGGAGGTTGACATCCCTTGGTGTCATGGCAACCACTGCCTGGGTAAAAGGATGCGTGACTGGCAACTGCCGAGGATCCGTGGAAGTGGCTGGGTTGAAAGCAGAGAGGATGTTTTCCTGGAGTCCCCAGGAGAAGCTCATGGGGACCAAACCTCAAGGCTCGGAGTCTCGGGACACGCGCAGTGGGTCCTGCCCCCTCTCAGCCCCAGTGGTGCCGTTCCCAGCTGCTGCTCAGGAAAGCCAGAAGAAGGGAAGGCGCTCTGCTCTGCCCGCAGGCTCAGCAGGGGCTCTGGTCACAGGGCTCCCCTAGCCTGGGGGTCTGCCAGACAGCAGGCCTCTGGAAGTTGCAGAGGTAGCCTGGCAGCCCAGCGGAGGAGGGCTGGCTGGGTTCCTGCTGTCCACAGCCTGAGCTTTTAGGCTCCTAGCGACCAGCTGTTACCCCAGACACTGCTTCTGCAGGAAGTGGAGCAGACAGGACCTGCCCAGGCCGCAAGGAAAGACACAAAGTGCTCAGGACGCAGGAGGGGCCTGCTTCTCATGTGCCCATAGGAGACTGGGGCAAGGCAGGGCAGACAGCACACCAGACACCCCACTCAGACCATCTGAGTGACTAGGACCACCAGCAGTGAACATCTGCGCACATACACGCGAGCCAGCGGTGCCGCACCCTGCCTGCTGTCCCCTGTGGCATGAGACACCCATGCATGATACGTGGCAGCCAGGAAGTCCAGGACCCTGCCCTCTATCAGAGCTCAAGTGCAAGTGTGATGGTGGAGGCACCATTGTCACTGGGCTCCTATTCACTCCTTCAAACAGATGGGAAAGACAGAGGAAAGGAGAGACAGAGAAGGGGAGAGGAGGAGGAACAGAGAAGAGGAGGGAGAGGAGGAGGAAAGAAAGGAGGGAAGGAGCGAGAAGGGAAGAGAAGAGGAGGTGAGGAGGAACAGGGGAGAGGAGGGAGGGGAGGAGGAATGGAGGAAAGGGAGGAGAGACAGAGGACAGGGAGGGGAGGAGAAAGCCAGAAAGAGGAAGGAAAAAGGACAGGACAGGACAGGACAGGAGAGGGCAAGAAGGAGGTGTGTGGGGAAGGAGGGATGGAAGAGGTATAGAAAGCAAAGGAATTCCGTTGCCACTTTACCAGAGCATGAGCAAAGCTTCCCTGCACCGCACACAGAGTCACAACATGGGGATGCACAGTGGGCACCTGGCACTGCAATAATGACTGCTCAGGAAACAACCTGAGAAGCCAGCCTGGGGCCAGGCTGCGTTAGTCAGACCCGGCCAAACCATGCTTCGGGGCTGTGCCACCTGCCCTTGAGGTCTTCCCAGGAGGGTCTGGGCATGGACCCGTGTGGCTCCCGGGCCACATTTCAGGATCAGGGTGGCGCTCACACACCGGAACCACAGTGTGTGGCTCTGTCCAGTGGGGAGCACCAGGCAGGGAAGCCAGTGGAGTCTGCCCTCCACAGGTGGGTCTCAGCGCCACTCGCACAGCTCCCATTGGCCATGTTGCGAGTACGGACTGCCACAGTACGACAGAGCCACGACATCACAGAGTCACACTTACTCCCCACATCCAATAAAGTTAGTAAAGAAATAAACTTTCTAGCAAATGCAAGCCTACCTTCTGTGTCAGACTGCTGCTCAGGTTAGACCTCTCATGATAAACACAGCATTATAAGAGAAAATAAACTTCAGTTACAAGAGAATTCCTAGAAAAGTAACCTTGATAACTCAGTATTTCCTTAATCTATGAAAAGTAAAACACTCTAAGGATACAAAAATAAATAAGGTTTGGTGAGATAACAAAGAATCCAGAGATTATAAGAAAAACAGTTACCTAAACTTTCTTTTAAACTGGGGGGGAGGGAAATCACATAAAAGGAAAGTATGGGTGGGTAAGTTCCTGGTGACAAATGGGGACAGAGCTTCCAGTGTCGTGAGAGCCACAGGAGTGCACATTTCCAGGGAGAAAGCCACACTTCCCCTGAAGAGATTCTGACAGGGAGCTGAATCCTGCTTCTGACGCAGCATCAGCGAGGATGGGACGGACAATCTAGGGTTCTTGGGAGGCTGAAGGGCAGAAAGGTCCCTTCCTGAAGCCCTGCCTAATCTTTCATGCTCGAGTTCAGCCTAATCCTGGTGACAAGGGGCCACCAGCCTCCCCCAAATGTGCTGAGACCCGGTTCCAGTGGAGCTGAGGGAGCAGCTGACATCCCGGGGGTGCAGCCCATGGGTGGTCTTCTGCACCATATAACTATTTGTGGCATGAGTTCACCACGCCACCCCTTTATCAGTAACTCTAGTTCTATACATGTGAAGTTTCCAACAGGATGGTATGGCACGCATAGAGTGACACGGTTACCACCGTGAAACACATCAACATGTCTGTCATCTCCCAGTTGCATCTGTGTGACAAGCGGCTAGAATTTACTTATTTACCTACAATCCCTGACCCAGCATGATTTCACACCCGTGGTACCCTGGATGCATCCCTCCCCTCTGCCTCCCCCCCCCACACCCGTGACTGTACTTCTGTCCCTTATCTTCGCGTTCCCAACCTTGGCTTTCCTAGATCTTCTGTCTAAGAAGACTACACAGTACCTTCCTCGCTTAGTGCTCTAGAAGCTAGCTCAGAGGACCCCACCACACACCTGTACTTGGCGTCATTTGACAGGTAACATGGGCCATGAGGACCCAAAGCCAGGGCTCCACTGCTGGGGAGTGCAGTGCTGAGCAGGCCGTGGCACCTTCACTGCCCGGCACCTGCAGGGCTGCTGAGGTCCTTCACCCACAGTAGCTGAACTACGCTGAGATAAAGCCCCTATAATTCACCCTGATTCTCAAAAGCTAACCACAATTTCCTAAGGAAAACAACTCTGGGACAGACTGAGGCCCAGAAGCAAAGAAAGCCTTTCTCCTTCCAGGAGAAGGGCCACTGGGTGAGGGTCTCAGTGGCCAAGTCCGACTTGCGTGGCTGCTGCCGCCAATAAACTTTTATTGGAACATGGTCACATCCACTCGGTGACACACAGTCACAGTCACTGTGCACAGCCCTGTGAGGACAATAGGGCTGCAACAGAAGCCTCCTGTGCCACCCAGTCCTCAGCCTTCCAGGGGCCCCATGAGGAAAAAGGTGCAGAGGTGAAACAGCTGGGCCTTGGGGAGCCCTGAGCCCTGTTTTAGGAAGGCACCTGCGGCCCAGTTCCTCTTTCCTAAGCCATGGTGGCTCTGGAATTAGTTTTCTTTACCCTTGGCTCTTCCGCAGAGTGCAAAGTCCTGAGGAAGTATGATTAGCAAGGGTGCGCTACACTAGAACTGTCCACCCTCCAAGGGTAAACACTCACACATGTCAGGTCTGCAAGCCACAGGTATCCAAAGCTCCCAAGTCATCTGAAGATGGGACAGCAAGCAAGACACTGCTACCTAGAGGAGCACTTGGCACGATCTGCAATAAAATTCTAAGAGACCTTGCTCTTCTGTTCACTCTGTCTCATACACAAAGCCCTAAACAAGGAGAAGTCTTGATCCCTGTGCAGGAGAACAGGTGGGTCTTGAGTCTATACCACTAAGTGACATAAAACAGACTCATGAGGTTAAATGTCATGTGGTCTTGAGAACACAAGAAACCCATAATGTCAATAACTTAAGGAGCAAGGTAGAGGACAATGACAGGAAAGGGGGCAGGCTTTCTGAAGGTGGAAAAGAGAGTAAAAAAAGGGAAAGGAAGAACAGATCAAAATAACCCAGACAACGCACAGACCAGCAACCCTGACCTCAGAGGGCTGAGGCAGGGGAATCTTCAGGGGCTCACGGGCAGCCTGGGCCACAAAGTGAGACCTCATCTCTGAAAGAGACAGAAAGAGAACACAATAATATACATGTGTACTAATTCCCCATAGCGAGTGAAATCATTAATGCAGGTTGTATGACAACCTACATTAAAAAACCAGCCCAGCATGCACTCTGCCCTAGGTTCGACACCCAGGGCCATAAAACAACACACACACACACACACACACACACACACACCCTGCTACCACCGAATAAAATAAAGCAAACCCAGGAGCACACTGCCACTGCTGCCACTGCTGCTGTCACCGCATAAACTGGCACTGCAATTCCCCTGCTGCAGGGGAAGCGTCTCGATGGGAGGCAGTGCTCACTGCTGCTGACTGAAGCTTTGCTCTCCAGAGGCCACTGCACCACCATACCCTGACTGCATGCCCAGCCCGATCATGGGACCTTGCGGCCCTGGGGAGTTTGGGCCACGTGGTGTCACCTGCACCCCTCCAGCAGATGACAGAGTTCAGGCGGGTGGGTCCTCCTGAAGGACGCTGCTCTAGACCCTGCAAATTCCATTGCATGCTCACTGCTGGGCAACCTTGTTCACGGGGCATGTGAGACTGGGACATCCAAGTCCTGAAAGGGCTGGGAAGGTCAGGCCGGAGCCGGCAGACTGGGCAGACTTGCCAAGTGCCCAGAGAAGGGTGCAGGGCTCGCTAAGGGCCACCAGCAGCCAGGCTCTGAGGGGATGTACCTGCCCTGGTTCTCAGGCACAGGGGCAGAGGCCACGCCAGGCAGTCAGTAAGATGAACAGTGGGCTACATCCCACCCAGCCCTGCCTGGCTGCATGATGTGCACAGGCCACATCAGCCCACGTCACCAGTGAAGGGACAGGGAGTGAAGTGAGCTGGGATGACGACCGACAGGCTCTCCTTCCCCAGTTTCTCACTCTGAGATCCCTTCACGAGGATGCGGAATGGTTTTGGGAGGCAGAGTTGCCGGGGCCTCTTTTCAGGTGGTGCTGGGGATTCAACTCAGGTCCCTGGCACTGAGCTACATCCTCAGCCTTTGTTTGTTTGTTTGTTTTTTGAAATAGACTGGGCTTGAACTTGCTTGTGTTCCTCCTGCTTTGGCCTCCCTGAGTTCTAGGATTACAGGGTTGCAGCCCTCCACCCAGCTCATCTCCTCAGTAACTCTCTCATGAGAGGATCACCCAGGGAAACTCCACCAGCGAAGTCTACCACACATGAGGTAGAAAGATGGCTCCGACACACTCTTCTCATCTTGCAGCTTTCCCTTTCACACTGCTACAAGCACTAAGAAGCCCCCTCCCCTTCCTCAGGGCCTCCTCCGCCCTGGGCCTTAGCAGGGCCTCAGCCGCCCTTCCCTTGGGGATGTCTACCCTGATCACATCTTCAGGCTGACTGATTGCTGAGCCGCCTCCTCACCTTCTCGAATCTCCTAGGTCGTGTGTCACCACCCACAAGAACATACCTTGTCCCAAACATACTTTCAAATCTACCATTAGTTCTCAGAGGAGGGCTGCTTACTAACGCCTCAGCACTTCCTACTTTTCTTTATGAATGAAAAGTAAATCACCTCAGCCCCAAATAACTTTACAACCAGAAGCTGCCTAACCTTTAAAAGGAAACTCCCATTTTAAAGCTTGTCAAAATACACTCCCAACACTGCTAATTTGCTGGGATCTATATTTATAATGGCTCCATGCGGTTTTCATATCTAGCATTTCATCACTGTTCATTATTGAAGTCTTAGTTTTTTGCTTGGCTTATTCAAGCAGCTACAGTCAAGTTAATTTTCTGACTGCAATTAAAATGAATTTACTCTCCTGCACTTAGAATACTCTAAAGAGAGAGATTCTGCAGTTTACAACCAGAACGTCCTAGGAAAGCACATTTACGTTCAGCTCCACCCTGCATTTACCACACATCCCCTGACAGTGTGATGGAGCGCTCTGTGGACACCCCAGACTCCAAAAGGCCGGTGGGTGGCTCGGGTCCTGCTCCGACTCACCAGCCATGTCTAGTGTTATTTTGTATGCATTTTTTTGCAGGAAGTCATATTGGGGATGCCCGCTGTTGTACAGGAAGGAAGCAGGAGTCCTTGACATTACTGACCCCTTCTAAGGGTGACCACTTTCCAGGCCTTGTGCCCAGGGGAGGCTAGAAGTTATGTGGTGCCCACAGAAGCCCTCTGTGGTCCCAGCCCAGTGCAGTGCTCCGCACACGTGGCCCAACCTGAGCCTCAACCGTCTCCCGCTGCTCAGGGCTCTGAGCTGCCGAGGTTTCTGCAGTGGGGACTCCAGGCCTGTGGCACAGCCATCTGCTTGCCACACAGTGCCTACCATCCACATGCCCATGGGACACAAGGACTTTGCCCAGGGCAGCATGCCCAAAGCCATAGTCACCAACTTCAGTGCCTTGTCCTGGGACTTCCAAGGGTGAGCAGCAGACCACGAGGGTCTGCAGAGGACACAGTCACAAAGGACCACAGTGAGCCCAGGACAAAGTTTGGGGTTTACCGAAGGAGTTTTTCACAGCGCTTGCTCTTGCCAAGCAGAGTTTTCGTGTTTTCCATTTATTTATTTATTTATTTTGAGCCAAGGTCTTCCTACATAGCCCAACCTAACCTAGAATTCAAGAATCTTCCTCCTTCAGCCTCCTGAGTGCTGGAATTACAGATGTGTATCACCACACCAGGCTTGGGAAGTACCTAGTCCAATGCCTCTGTCTGAGGACAGCCTCCTGCATCAGTCACTCTTTGTAACCACACAGAACTAGCGCTCCTAGTCTTGTTTGTTTGCTTGTTTTCCTCCCTATGACGTAGCAGCACAGGCTGGCCTCTACCTCAAGGACAATCTTCCTGCTTCGGCCTCTCGCATGCTGGGAGCACAGGTACACATCACCATGCCGGGCTACACGTCTTAAACCATGGAAATTTCATATGTATATCTGTGTGTCTGCCTAAGCATGCCTTGCAGAAAGGCCTCAGGTCACATCCTTAGGAAGCTGGTAGCTTCTGCCAAACTGAACTTGCATGGAGATAGTCCCCCTCCCTATAAAGCTCCCATTGTGCCTCACTTTCCCTGGGATTAAGAAAACACAGAAAGGACATTCAAACCAATAAAGGCAGAGGAAAGCTGAGAAACTCCAAGTAACAGCTCCCAGAGGTCTTCAGACAATGCCAAGTGGCTGTCTTCATGTCAACACACCATTAACAGGTTTCTTGCTCCTTTGTCAGGAAATTGGAAGCCCCTGCCCAAGGTGGAGAGCATGATCTCCTGCCTGCAAGACACTGGCCTGTGATGCCTGCCCTCCAGGAGTCAGATAAGCAGCTTTGCCGGGATGAGCTGGACATCTCCACTGTCTGCTCAGCCTGGTGGCTGGGAGCCATCACCTTCCCAAGGCTGCACAAACACACTGCTCCCACCACCAGGTGCCTTCTGGCCTGTGTAGGCAGCAGTTCCTGAAGCGACCCATCCCCAGTGCTGTGGTCCCAGGGAGGTGGTGGGCAGCCCTGGGAAGACGCCCCACAGAGCATGAGGCCTGGAGATGGTTGCCCTTTGCGGTGCAGCCCCTGTGCTTCTCTCAGGGCATCTACTGACCCCTCTGCCTTCCCTCTCTGACCTTGAACAAGATACCCAGCCTCTCTCAGCTCTGTTTACACAGCCTTAAAATAAGCAAGTGACATTGCTCCGTGATTCCCAAGTACTCACCCTCAAAATGCCCTTGTATTTCTTTTTCCTGTCACCAGCACTGAGCCAAGACAGACACACGGCAAGGGAAAGGAACCAAGCAAATAAAATACCCAGTCTGCCTTTCTAGGACATATTGGCAGGCAGGTAAATACCCCCTCAGCCAACATGGCAGTCTAGGAAGCAAGGCTGGTGATCCCAGAACGGAGGGCCCTGGACAGACGGGGCAGCCGGGATGGAAGCAGCCAAGCCCACACCTCTGACTCTGCAGCATGTGGCTAGAGAGAAGGAAGAGGGCTTTCCTGCCATGCCCTCCCCACAGTAGGCCAGCTAACTCTTGAATTCATAACGGGAGGAAGACAAGAGCAAATGTAGGTAGGAGCCATCACCCAAGAGCTTCCTGCGAGCTGTTGTTGTTGGGGCAGCGTGTGGAGCTCTATGCAGTCTCACAGGGCCTGGGGATAGTCCTGTGCCTCTGGAGCCTGGGCTGGACCCAGAGTCAGAAGTCAGGAGACGAGGCCACCTCCTTCCCCTGCCCCCAGTAGAAACTTCCTACCCCCCAGAATGGGGGTCAAGCTCACTCTGCCTATGCACAGGGACATTCTGGGACCTTCAGGGACAGCTTAACACAACCAAGCAAAGGAAAATCCCCACACAGTTCTCAATACTGGTGATTTTTTACATCTGACTTTAACAGCACACTTTCAAAATCATTAACCACCCGGTGACTTTTGTTAAACTTTGTGGCAAAAGATTAGCAAAAGTACTAACATATGTGTGGATCCTGAGGGCAATGCCTTAATGCTGTGCTAAAACCGTGCAGCATCCTTAATGTGAATGGATGGATTTGCAGGTAACAATTAAAATTGTATCTTGTAATGAACTGTACCATACCTTACCCATTTTTACGCTTTAAAAAACCCCAAACTTAGTCTCGTACCATAATAATACACTCAAGAATTTGTACCAATTCCAGGTAACTAGGTCAAAGTAATAACAATAAACCAATAGCAGGAAGGCTATAATTATGCTAAAGAGCCTGTACAAAGTTTAAACATGGTCAGAAAACACCTCATTAGTATCTGAATTTTAATTATAAAGGAAAAAAAGCCATGCCTCTTAGGCTACCTTTGGATGAAATATTACACAACTCTGAGTGCATGTGTGTCTGTGTCCGGAAACCTGATACTCTTTAAAATAAATATGAAAAGACCCAGCATTCATGTAGCACCATGGATGTAACCATTTATCCTTCAAAGTGCACTGTGCATCAAAATACCCAACAAATTCTCCCAACTTTTAGTACAAGCACAAGAAAGCACATGGCCAAGCTGAAAAATGTGCCTCCCTGCAGCTCTGCCTGTAGCTCTGAATGAGGAAGCATGATTCTGTGCATACCCACCACTCTTCTAGTCCAGCAGAAAAAATAATCAGGTCTGCTGACTAACTGATCATTTGCAAACACATAGCCCGATAGTCTGAACCCAGTTTCCCTTCAGCCTTCTGATAGAATAAAGCAACGAAGACTAAAACCCTCAGCCATCTCGCGTGCTGTCTGTACCCTAGCTCACACGGCAGCAGACAGTACACTGTACAAAGTCTGCAGCCGGCCTGCGAGACCTCATAGCTGGGTTCCTAGGCAGCACTGTCCTCACAGAGTGATGCCACCACCTTGCTGCCAGTGATCATCTGCCCCAAGCTTCAAGTCCTCGCTGGTGTCTTTAGTGCCTTCAAAAACACACTAAAGCTAAAACCTGTTGAGATTCACACAGCAAGCCCTTTAAATTTGAAGGGCACAGCTCCTCAAAACCCATGACCTGCCAAATAACACAACTTTTTGTTTTGCTTTGTTCCTTAAAAAGCCAGAGTTCCCCAAAGTGGGCAGAGACTTCCAGTGGGCACTGGCACCAAGGTCCCCAACCACAAAGAGGGCCAAGGTGGACCCCACTCCCTCTCTGGTATCCCCCACCTGGCAACATGGATGGAAGAGTAAAGTTACACTTTCCCCAAGTTTCTAAGGTGAAACGGGAACACTGGGTTCTGTGCTACCCCAACAAAAGAAAACAAAAGAAAAGCCTTCCCCCTTGCCAAATCTGATAGCAAAAGTTACCAGCTCTTGGAACCAAGCTTCTACAGAAAGTGCATTAGCGGGAATCTTAACAGAAAACCTATTATGTTCACACTGCAACTAAAACTTCTGAAAAGTTCTTCCCTTCAGAAACAGCCTTCATTTTAATACTGATACAGCTAGAGAAAATTAAGCATTATTACAGTTCCTCCCTGCAGACTGGGTTAACAACCAGAGACCCCAACATCTGCCTGGAGACCACCACACGGCACAGGCCACACATCAAAACAGCAGCAGCGTCCGCCCCAGTGAAATCCTCCAAAAGCAAGAAATCCCAGGCTGAGCAGGGGATAATTAAACAACTAAAAGTTTAAAGGGTCTGTCGTCCCTGTAATGCTTCCTGTACTACGAGCCAATTTTTCAAAATGCATGTCCTAATTATACATTCTCCTCCTGTCAACGTCTCTTAATACATAAACAAATCATAAAGGAGGTTCAAAGTGCACTTTTAGTAGAGGCCAGGAATCCGGATGCTGCCTTCCTTAATGGTCGTTCTCCTGTGTGATTTCAAACACTCCTTTGTTGCTCTGGTAATTTTCAGCGAATAAATCTTACGTCTGTTTTGGTTTTGCAGTGGGCACTGAACCCAGGGCCTCTGGAAGGCTCTGTACCTCTCTACCCCTGAGCTACACCCCCGGACCTGAGACAGAGTCTGAAATTAAATAAAGAGAAAAACAGTGCTTTCTGGAGCCCTGGGCACAACTAGCAATACAGCAGTGAAGGCCGATGTTTTTCTTAAAAGGGTTTGTCGGGGTGGGGGTTTGTAACTTAAGGGTCCCTTCACTAAAGGGATCATCCCATACGTGGTCATGGTTTCCAAAGTGTAAGTATGAACAGAATTCCTGATTTCTTGGTGTCTCCCTCATGAACAGCCTGGTGACATTCCAATATCTTTTGTGCCCAGTAGCCTGAGACCCAGGAAGGAAAGGACAGCATCAACCCATTTCACAGACAGAAGTGGGCTTGGGGACCAGGCAGCCAGCCATGGCCCAGGTCACACAGACAGATCAGACCCCAGAGACCTGGCTTGCTAACTCCAGGCAGGCTACTGGCTTCCTTCTGCGAAGCACTGTTTCTGTAAGGTTTCTCTTTCAGGAAAGGAAACAGAGGGTGTCACGTGACTTTCATTCACGAAAGCCTGTGTTTTCATTAGCACCTCTGCTGTATCTTCCAGCAGGGAGGGGGACTGTGGCAGAGAAAGGAACCCCCTGGCTTCGGCAAAGGTGCAAATTCCTTCAGGGCTTCAAAGGCAACACTTCTCAAACCTAAGTCACGCTTTTACTGTTCCTTCAGAAGCACAGCTGCTATCTTACAATCTGACTGCAGGAGATGAATCCGCTGGGTCCTTTTATCAAACAGAATTTAAACACAGATGCTTTCTGCGGTAATTCTTATCTGATCTGTGTTTCACAGACATGTAAACCAATTTTAGAAAAAAACAGGAAGGAAACCAAAAGAAGTTATTTTAGGGGGATAAACCAATCCGTAATCCTACAGAATATACCTATCTACAACCCGAACTCAAGAAATACATTAAGTTGAATTTGAAAAGCAGCTTTAAAGCAGAAAATTCAACGTGCTTCCAGTTCCCAAACAACAAACTCCCAGGGGCCCGGCCCGAGGCTCACACACCCACACGGACCAGTAGCATGTTACCCAGGGTGCCCCAGGTCTGAAATTGGCTCTTGAGTAGAAACCCTACCCTCACTCCCAATTCCACTGAAAACAAGCTCCTGCCAGTAAGGCTGGGCCTCCGGGCTCTGTGACCACTTATGCAAATGCGAACTCTACCTCAGCCACCCCAAGCTGCTCAGACTCCTCCTCACTGATGGACGTTTCTCCCATGGAGTGTGAGCTGATCACCCTGTGGAAAAGCTGACCACCCGGTGAAAGCCCAGACCACTTCTCAAAGCCCAGGCAGAGATGGAAGTGCATTTTCTGTTTCATCTTCAAAAAAATGCTTCCCAAGTCTGACTGTCATAAATTCTTTTCTCAGAAGACATTATCTTCTGTGAACTTTCAGTCTAGGGGCCCTGGGAACAGGTCCTACCTGCACACGTATGTCACGCAGAAGTGCATGTTCGGCATGGGCTGCTGTATGTGTTCAGAAACAGCGCAGCATGCTACTTAACCAACATGGCACCTGCCTCTCCTGTTCCCTCTGTTGTGTTCATTTACTAGAAAGCTGGTGTGACACATGCCTCTTTTGTTTAAAAAAGTAGTTTTGGCAGTTACCTGTTATTCTTTAAAATAGCCCTTTCCTTCTTAGGAGGGTGTTTACCAGAGCCCACACATGCCTAGCAAGGAGCCAACCAAAGGTTCCTTATCTGTGTTCACCAACCTGGGAACACAGAAACTGTGGGATTTCAGAATCGTGAATCCTACAGGCCAACAGGAATTGTATACCAGTGGGAAATCTTAACACAGGGAACTGAACAAGGTATCTGAGCAAACTCCACCTCCTGCGGTTCAGAATCCTTGCGAATTTATAAGCGGCATTTATCAGCAAGACTCAGAAGGGAGTGGGTGGGCGAACCCACCCCTAGGCCCACCTGGCCCAGCCCTGTGGTTGGATCCAGCCTCTATGGACAGCAGACAGAGGTGTCAGTGCTGAGGTTGTTTTTTTTTTTTTTAACTACAATCAGATTTGGGCAAAAGGTAGCTCTTTCTGCTCACACTGGCCCAGGTCCATGTGGGCACACCACGCTCACACATGAGCTGTGTGCACACGTGCATGTGCCCTACAAGGGCACCTGTGCTTATTGAGGCCGCATCTCCACTATGAGCAAATCCTTCAATGCCCCAAACACTAGAAACTCTGTAGTGTTTAATGTAGCTCACAAGGGAGCAACCTTCAGCCAGGGGCTGCTATCCAAGAGCCACAGTCTGAGGACTTCCACCTGATATGCCGAGATGCTGAAGGGCTATGCACCCCTAAGGCCCTAGGGCTTCTCCTTTCTAGTCTCACTTCAATAAGGAAGCAAATCCCTTCTCATACACCACCAAAACAGGGTCTCCAAACCCACAGTTGGAATATGGAATCTCTCAAAGGAAAAGCCCCAAGTAGCAAAAGAAAAAGGCTGGGTTAAAGAGCTTTGGACTGGTGGGTATAAGAAAAAGAGGTGAAAAGGGGGTCCTAAGGCCCCTCGGTTACCTCAGAAAGCTCAGACGTGTACCTGCGTCAGAACCCATCAAACCTGGCAGGTAACCACAGTGGGGGGCTCCCACAGCACATCCCGAGGGAGGGAGCACCCAGGCTTCTGGATATCAGGTGTGAGTGTCAAGCCCTCTCCCTCACACACACTGCACACAGCCCAAGATTCCAGGTCAACTGCCAGCTGCTTTGCAAGCCCCTCTGCCCTATGGACATGCATCTGATATTCCAGAACATCCCTGGGTGTCTCTGAGTCCTGGCTGAGACCATCAGTACCTCTATGGCTCTGCTCAGTGGGTCCTGGCCATCCCACAGCAGTCCTTACCAGGTCTGGCTCAAACTCCCAGGTACACATCCCCTGGTGTCTCATGAGCATCAACAGCAGGGTAAGAGAAAGCCTCTCTATCCTCAGCCATAGCCCTCTCTGCTGCACAGACACTGGGTTTACCGGCACGGTATACAGGTGCAGTAGGCCTCCATGTGACAGTAAGCATGTTCAGGTGACCACTACTGTACTCACTGAAGAGAAATGCACTGCATCTATGGCTGCACGTCCACCTGTAGCAGTAGCTCAGGTCCACATCCTCCAATAGCCTCCACCACCACTGCGTACTCATCCGAGTACCCAGCCAAGCCCCTGGCACACAAGGAGTGACCAGTGCCCTCTGGTCCCCTCCCAGCAGTCACCAACGGCCCAGGCCTGTGTCCTGCCACCTGTCTGCAGGCTGAGGACTCTGGGTGATCTTCTGTGCTGCCACCAGATGGGATGAAAGGTTAGGGATGCAGGGCAGGTAGGCTGAACAAGGCGGGTGTCACAGCAGTCCCAAAACCACCTGATTGGCTCTGACGCTCTTTGAAGGAAGATGGACACAGGGCAACCCACGACAAGCACAACCAAGATGCCCTACTTGGTTCACAGAGCCTCCTGGTTCCCAGCTGCCACCCACACACTGTACCCAGAGTCAAGGTCAAAGGGCCTCACCTTTCACAACGGTAGCCTCCTTCAAGTGATGGGACAGGAAGTCGATGCTGGCGTAGGTGTTGGTGGAAGACAGGACACCAGGGCCTGGACCCCCACATGCTCCATTTGTGCTGCTGCCTCCCACCGTACCAAGGAGACCCCCAAGGCTTCGGGTCCGGCCCCAGGAGCTCTTGTCTCCAGGCTGCAGATGCTGGGTCTGGGGGGACATCCCTGCCTCATCCCGTACATTGATGGCAATGTAGTTGAGGCCTTTGGGGAAACCCACTGAAGTTTCTCTCCGCATTGGGGAGCCACCACTCCCGGGACAGCCAACCAGGCCCCCAGGCTGAGCAGCAGTCCATGGCCGTGCCTGTAGCTGTGGGGGCACAGTGAGTGATAGCTGCAAGGGTCCTGGTGCTGTGAAGGACTCATCACCGCCTCTGAGGCCCCCACTAAGGATGCCGGCACCACCACCTTCACTGCTTTTCCTGAGAGAGACGTTCTCCACAGAGGCCGAGTTGTGGCGCCTAGGACTGTGGGCAAAGGACGGAGATACAGGGGTGACCGTGGTAGTAGAAGAGAACGTCTCTGAGCTGTGGCGGCGGCGACCCCCCTGCGGGTCTGCGCGGATGACTTTGGCGCCCCGGTGAGGGTCAGCAGGCTGGCTGGCCTGCAGGAAGGCCTCAACCCCCGACACTTGATCCATGAGACTCAGACGCTTCAAGCCTGAGGTGGGGCTGCTAACACGTGTGCCCTCCAGCTTTGAGGGGGCAGCGATAGGTTGTGGTGGGGTGGCTGCCACACCAAAGGCCATCTCGGTATAGTCACCATTGTCACTAGCCTCTGAGGATGCAGCGACAGCAGCACCAGGGCCCTGGGAAACAGGGGCAGTGCTGGGCGCTGGTGGCAGGCGGTACAGGTCCCCTGGGGTCGGTGGCAGGGGGGGCTGCTGCAGGGAGGAGGCCGGACAGGCAGAAGGGCGTGGGGGCAGTGGCGGGCATGGGGAAGTGGCCTCAGGGGACGGGAGAGCATCCAGGGAGCCCACAGGATCCACGCGGAAGGTCCCTGGCTTGGGAGACTTGGGGGAGCTGAAGCCCAGGTTCATATAGTCAGACAGTGGAGAGCGCTGTCTGCTATCACTGCTAGTGCCTGGCGTACCTGAGCCCAGGGAAGAGGCTGGGCTGCTAGCGGACAGCAAGGAGGATGAGGAGGCCGCAGAAGCCAGCAGTGGAGGGGCTGGTGGTGATAATCGGGTGCCAGCCTCCCCAAAGTCAATGTTGATATACTCGCCGGGGCTCTTGGGCTCTGGGGGCAGTGGGCACTCTTGCATGCTGGGCAGCGTCTGCAGCCCCTCTAGAGACAATCTTGTGGGACGTACTGCCCGGCAGCGCTGGCCCAAGAAACCCTCAGGGCGACCCCCACCACTGCTCCCTGGCCGCAAGGAGGAAGGCACTGCAGCCAGGGGATGAGGTCGGGTGTGACTCTCCCCACCAGTCCCAAAGGTGGTGGTCACCTGGGCAGGCCCTGGGACAGAGGACTCCAACCTCTCCTCCTCCAGGATGCGGCCCACTGGGGAGCTCATGAGTACATACTGGTCACTGTCCCCACCACCACACAGGTAAGGAGCCTTGTAGGAGCGGGGCAAGGAGCTGTAGCAGGAGCCAGGGACACCTCGGAGCCCCTCCCCACTGCCTTGCAGCGCTGCAGAAAAGAAATCAGGAGGAGTGCCCGGTGGGCCTGCCTCACTGGGGGACATGTTGAGGTAGTCCCCATTGGCCAGCAGCTTGGGGTCGGTGCTGTCTGCAGATAGCTTGGAGCCACACCACATGCGCATGTATCCACTGTCCTCGGGAGAACTTTCTGCAGGAGATCCATGGGCCTTGTAGACACCCACGGTCCCTGGGAAAGTCCTGCCAGCCGAAGAGGGGGCAGCTGGAACCACGGTCCCAGAGGGGGGCAAGGCCACTGCCGGGGCAGCCCGAGGTTGCAGGATCTGCTTTGGGGCAGACACACTGGTAGGGCTCATAGGCATGTAGTCGTCGCTGCCACTGCCTAGCAGGGCCGCGCCTGGTGTCATGGGCATGTAGCCATCATCCGTCCCCATGTTGCTGCTGGAGCTGCGGTGCGAGCCAATCTCAATGTCCCCATAGTCCTCTGGATACGGGTGGTAGGCAACTCTGGGGGAGGGTGTCGGGAAGGGTGGGCAGAGGCGGCCAGAGCTACCGGAGAAGGTAGCCCGCATGAGCGTGTACTCATCCAGTGAGGCAGAGGACGGCTGGGGCACTGGGCGCTGACGCGCAGGCGTGGTCAACGAGTAGGTCCGCTTTCGCAGACCCCGGTCCAGGTCGTGCGCTGCGTCCCCAGAGACCCTGCGGTAGGGTCGGCCGCAGTGACCCAGCGGCCTGTCCATACTCATGTACCCATGCAGCTCCCCTATGCCGCCATCCCGCGCCGGGGGTGTCTCCGCGATGGACTCGGGCGTGTCGCTGCGGTGGCTGCAGAATGCTCTCAAGTCGCCTGGGCTAGACCCGTACTCGTCTAGTGACATGAAACCAGGGTCGCTTGGAGAACCCGAGGCTGAGGCGCTGCCACTGGAAGGCCGCTGGCCCGGCGGGTGGTGCAGGGGGTGCGGCAGCGGAGGGGCCGGGCCAGGGGGCAGCGGATAAGAACCCGAGCCGTGGCCGCTGCTAGAGGACAGACTACCGGGGCTGGTAGCGGCTGGGGGCGAATGCGCCACAGGCATGGACATGGAGCGGCTGTGCTGCAGCGCGCCCCCTGCCGGCGCCAGGGCCACTTTACTAGCTCGGGCCCCACAGCCGCCGCTCATCGTGTGCGAGCGGCTCAGGGGCGCGCGCGCCAGCCCCGGGCTTAGGGGGCTCCCTGCTACCGATCCCGGCCGCCCGCCCGCCACCGCCACCGCCCCGGCCCCCGCGCCGCCGTCACCCTCGCTGGCCGTGCGCACGCGGCACGGGGCGCCCTTGGCAGCCGGCGGGGTGGCGGCCAGGCTGTCGGTGCGCGAGCGGCGCACCAGGCCTGTCTGGCTTGGTGGCAGGTGCACCAGGTGGTGGTGGCGCCGCGCCCCGGGCACGCTGATGGGGTGCGTGGCCGACGACCCCGATGACTGGCTCTTGCTGCGAGGGCGGAACTCGAACAGCTCCTTGAGCGCCTTCATAGCCTCCAGGATGGTCTCGTGGATGTTCTGAGCCACCACTGAGTCGTCGGCCTGCATCCACAGCTCGCCGGGGCCCGTGACCGCCGAGCGGCCCACCTCGATGAAGAAGAAGCTGTCCGAATGGCCGCAGCGGCGGATGTTCATGAGCTGCAGCGTCACGGACGGTTGCTCACAGTTGAGCTTCACGAAGCCGATGGTGCGCGCCGACAGGCACAGGCGGTACACGCCCGTCAGGTTCTTGCTCTGGCCCAGACCCTTGGGCTTCAAGTTCACCTGCCACACCTCGCGGTAGGCGGTGGCCGAAGTCGCCCCTGGCCCGTCACTGTCCTCGGCCGAGCCCCCTAGTACCCCGGGCAGGGGGGCACTGCAGGGCGCAGCGGCGGGGGCCGTGGCCACAGGGGGCGCATCGCCGGCAGCGGCAGCGCGGCCCTCGCTGAGCAGGTCGGTGAACGCGCGGTACCAGCCCTCCTGCTCTTGCTCGTTCTCGGCCGCCACCGCGAAGTACTCGTCCTTGGTGTAGAGGGCGATCAGGTACTTGTGCTTGGCATCGGCGCGCTTGTTGACATTCAGGCAGCAGTCGAGCGCGATCACCCGCTTCGGCGCGCCCGCCTTGCTCCGCCACTTCTTCTCACTCTCATAGTACTCGAGCCGCGGGGGCTGCGGCGCAGCCGACCCCCCGCCCGCGCCCGCCTCGTCGCCGCCTGCTCCGGGTCCTCGCAGTACGAAAAAACGTTTGTGGCCGTGCTTCTGTTTGCGCAGGTAGCCGCACTTGCGCACGCCGTGGTTGTTGTTGTTGTTGTTGTTGTTGTTCAGGTTGGGGCCATCGCCACCCGCCGGCCCGGAGGGCCCCTGCCGCGGCGGACTCGCCATCGCGGGCGCTGCTGCTGCTGCCGCCGCCACCGGCAGCCGGAGACGCGGCGCGGCCGCAGAGGGCGCGGGCGGGGGCGGCTCCGGACCCTTGGCCGCCCTGCCGCCGGCCCGCCCGCGCAAGCTCGCGTCTGTGAGGCCCAAAAGGCGGCCGAGGTCCTCGGAGGAGGAGGCCGGCTCGGCCCGGCGGCTCAGCGCCCCACGGTTCCGAGGATGCCCGGCGCACGCGTGGCCGCACTCGGCCGGACCGTCGCTATCGCGGCCACCTGGGCTGTCGGGCGGCGCCGGGGGACCAGCCGGAGGTACGTAGAGTCAGGGTCCCGATCCGCGCGCGGGGCCGAGCCTAGGGCGCGCGCGACTGCACTGATGTGGCTGCCGCTGTCGCGCTGCGCTCCGGGAAGCCGGGGTGCACCGGGGCGCCGGGGGTCCGCGCCGCCAACACCAACGCCGCCAACGCCAACGCCGGGGCTCCTGCAGCTGCCGCCGCCAACGGCGACCCAGGCTCGTCGCGGTCCCAGCCGCACAGTGAGTAACACATCGCGCACCGAGTGACTGAACTAAGAAGAGCAAAACAACATGTGACTCGTCGTTACGCAGGCACACACCGCGCGGACGCCCCGCCCTACCGCGCCCATTGGTGCCGCGCCCCCCGACGGACGGGACGCGTGTCCAATAGGCGCCTGGATGGGGGGCGGGGCCCGCGCCCCGCCGCGCCCCCCTTTCTCCAGGCCGCGTTTCCCGCCGTCCGCGCCCCGCCCTCCTCTTGGCTGCCCTCCCCTCCCCTCCCCCGCTCACGGGCGGGGCCGAGACGAGGGCGCGGGCGGGAGGGGAGGGGAGGGGGCGGGCACCGGACCAGGCTGACGGGCGTCGCGGCCCCGCGCTCGCGGCCCCGAGCTTTCCGGGAGGAGGCGGAGGCCGTGGGCTCTTTCCGGGGCGTCACCGGCGCCATCCTCGTCAGGTCCCGGGGAGTGGGAGTGGGCTGGACTGAAACCTGAGACGCGAGCGGCGCGCGGGCGTTGCCATGGCTCCGGAGGGTCCGCGCGACAGCGCCACCCGGTTCTCCGCGGTCGTGGGCGTCGCCGAGCGAGCCGTGGGGAGGTCGCGGCCAGGCTGAGTGCGGCGCTTGTGTGTCAGCGGCGGAGGCAGCCCGGGCAGCACCCCGCCCGCCCGCAGGGGGAAGGGATGTGGCGCGGGCGTCAGGCCAGGCGCGGGAGGCGCGCGGATCGCGCGCTCAAGCTGCAAACCACTCCTGCCCCCACAAAACGCCGGGGGCCAGCGCGCACCCGTGCACGTGTGGGTGCCTGGTTTGGGGAGGGGTCGGGGCGCTGCCTGTATGGACCACAGGCGGCTTTTTAGTTTTTGTTGTTGTTCTTGTATTGACGCATCCTGCCTATCGATTGTCTACTCTGGAAGAAACAGGAAGGGCATCTTATCTCGGGCCGATGGGGCTGGCTTTGTGATCGCTGACACCCACTCTCTGGGCAATGCAGCCGGCTGGCCTGCGTGTGCCACAGCCCTAAATAGCAGACGATGATCACGGGCCCACCTCCTACCGGCATCATGTGACAATGTATTCCCGGGCAGCATCTTTCACAATCCCTTCATTTTTTTTTTGATTTGTCTCCGTGCACATTTAGATTTTGGTGTGTGCACCGCGCGACTCGCTGCACGGGGTCGGTGAAGGACTGCCTGCGCCCTTGCTCTCCGGGGGCCAGCTACTGACCCAGTGCAAGGTTTTCAGGAAGGGCCAGGAGTATCAGGGCAGGGCACTGCAGAGTTGGGCCGCATGGGGAAGGAGGGGGAAGACCACCTTTACTGTCGCACCTCAGAAAGGATCATCCTACGCCAAGCCACTAGGTTTAAGCTGGAGAGTGTGGAGGACCCGCAAGAAGAAACTCCAGTAGTATTTCCCCATCTTCTACGCCCAAGGGCCTTTTTTGTTCTCCCTTTTCTATTGCCAAATGAGCGAGCCCTTTAGTGAAAGCTTATTCTGCACCTTTGCATTTCCAGGTGCTGTGCCATGCTTTTTCTGCAAAAGCAAGCGAAACACTGGGGCCAGAACAGCCTGAATGCCTGGTTTTGTTCTGTTGCTGTTGTTTCTCACCCGGGATTTTTCCTTGGAAACTGGCTTTCAAGGGTGGTGAAAGAGCCATGTCTTTTATCAAGAAGACTTGGGGAAAATGGTATTTAGCATACAAGCAGATGAAATAATGATGTTTTTATTATGAGAAAAGTTTAGTATAGTTTATTTTTTCATAAAGGAATCAATGTTATAAAACCATAAAATATGCTACAAATCCACAATGCAAATATTGCTACTAGTAATAACCAACATTGTTCATTGTCTTTGTTTTGTGTGAGATACAGCATATAGAAAAAATGGTAACATTTCTGTGTGCCAGAGCGTTTGTTTTGCTCTTTAAATCTTCGCCCTGTTGATGTTTGACAGCATTTTGTGTCTATGTGAACTTAGTCTCAATAGTGACTAAGCAGATTGTTCAGTGGAATGCAACTCAGAACCATTCTCACTGGAAATGTATTTTAGGATCTACAGACTTTAACTTCCCAAGTTTGTATCAGAGGCTATAGTTCATCTTTAAAAGGAATAGCAACATTTCCTCCTATTTTCCTAAGCTAAATACTGTTTCAGTGCCTCATTTAATGTTTCCATGTCTCTTTGATACATGGCTTTTACTCTTGTTTCAAGAGGAAACTGCACTTCCATGGCTAGTTTTTCTGCGTCTGTTTGCTAACATGTTTCAACTGAAATTGTGCAAGAATTTTGTAACTTGCTAAATTAGTATATTTGCAACAGAATGATTTATATGCAAGAATGTAACTGCTGTTTGAATGTTTACTATCTATGAATGGCCTTGCAAACATTTAAAGAATTTAAAGAATATGCTACAAATCCACAATGCAAATATTGCTACTAGTAATAAGCAGCACTGTTGTATATGGATTATATCAGCCCTTTAGAAAGTGTAAAGGGTTTCCACTTTAGTATTTATCCTGCTCATTAAGCATATCGATTAAGTAGTTTCCAGAATGCTCATTTGGGGAGAGATTTTATGTAGTGTACAAATATAGCTAAGCAAACTACCATAACATAGTAGGAATTTTTCCAGAAAATATATGAATGAAACTAATACTACCTAAAAAAGTATGTAGTAGGTACAAATGCAGCTGTGACACTCTAAAGATTTTCATTTAAATATAATTAAGTTGAAGAAATACAAAACATTCAGTTAAAAGGTGATTGCAGTTCTTAGGGTTTTGCTGTTTAAATTTAGCAAATGTATTCTAGATTTCTTTTTTTTATTATTTATTTAAAGCATTTTGCTGATAAGACTTTCCCTGATTGAATAAAACAGTGCACGTTAGGGCTGAGTGAGTAGGTCAGTGGAACACACACCTGGCCTACATGGGGTCTGGGACTTGATCCCCAACACTGCCACAAATAAAATAGCATATTAGTGGCTGTGTAGCAGCGGACCTGTGACAAAGTCACACAGGCTCTTCCTTAGCCTGACACTTTGCCCAGGGCACCTGGCCCCTGAACTGTGCCCACCTGGGTTTTGCATGGCTGCATTGATGCACTGTGTGCTGTTTGCTGTTTTGATCCTAACCTATGGGCTGCAGCGCTGTTTTGTTTTGTTTTGTTTTTCTGCTAGAACAGAACAAAATTGTCTGCTGCTTGGTCTGAACGTCCTGAGCAGATATTAAAACTGTCTCTAAAATGATACAGTTGTATTTTCTACGGCCAGGGGCACAGTTGAGGCAGCTGGGAGTGACCTTGTGCCAAGTACAAAGGTCACAGGAGGGGGAAGGGCAGCCTGGTGTGTTGACCCCACTGTTGACTCGAGGAGCAAGTCCCTGCTATGGTTTTAAAAACCACTGGAGTTCAAAGTAGGGTGGGACCCGCCTTGCCCTGCTTGGAGCCCTCCTGTGTGTGGAGCTGGCTGTGGGAGACCGCCCCTCCCTTGTGCTAGGGTCCCAGCCACCCAGCCCTGCCTTCTCAGCCTGAATTCTAGAGTTGTTTTGAAATTCAACCCAAAGATAACAGAGGAAACGGAGCCACGATGGTGCGTGCTGCCACCCGCTGGCGATGGGACTGGTGAGCTGCCAGAGCCCGGGTGACTGGCAAGAGCTGCTGGCGACCTGCTACACACTTGGTTGGATCAGTCTCGAA
Organism: Myocastor coypus; assembly: GCA_004027025.1. Classification (NCBI taxonomy): domain Eukaryota; kingdom Metazoa; phylum Chordata; class Mammalia; order Rodentia; family Myocastoridae; genus Myocastor; species Myocastor coypus. Next base: position 32,377 of record PVJA010004991.1, on the reverse strand, counting down.
GGCAGTTGATAGAAACAATTTGAAATAAAACAGAAACTGCAGAGGAGAGCAGTGTGCACTGGCAGGCTTGGAATGGCTGTGTTCCTAGGTGTAAAGATGCTATAGTTAAGTCATCAATCATATTTCCTACTTCATTTTATATCCTGATTTGCATATTTACGGTAAAAGCTGTTAATAGGAAACATATATCAATGTCCATTAAACTAAATTTTAGAAAAACTAGCCAACAGAATAGAAAAAACCTAAACCCAGGATGATTTTAGAATATTAATTGGTCAGACTCACGCCCCATCGAGGACTCCAGTTACTGCGCTTCTCCCCCTTACATTGGTCCTGAGGCTTGGAGACTCCTAGAGAAAGTCAGAGTCATCTCAAAAGATATCAGAAGGGAAAATAAGAAAAAATATGGATGGGAAAGGAAATATATTCTAGAAACTACAAATAGCAGTCTAAAAAGACAGTTAATGCGTCTGGTATGATTTTTTTCTATTGAATAAGATAATTTGAACTCATGACTACTTTGTTAATTATAAAAGGACATTTTATAATTTATAATCTTTCTCAGTTCCTGTGGTCTCAATTGGGCCATGCAAAAGAAGATAATGTTTGCAAATGTGTTTGCCCAGACCTGTTATTCAAATAGAGGGAAGGGATCCAGAGGCTGGATTTACCTTCTGGCAGTTGTGGCCTTCGGTGCCTTTATGCATGAAAACCTGAAGGTGGTGTACAAAGTATTTTACAGTATTTTCACCTGTAAAAGTAGTTCACACTGTGATATTTGATTCTTAGCAATAAGTGACATAAATAAATATGTCATCCTGCTGTGGTGTAGATACTGTCCATACATGATAATAACATAGCTGGGGACTGAGGCAAAGGCCTTTAGTTCCTGGGAGGCAATGTCTGTCCCTCTGCCCAAGGAGTCCACATGTCTGTCCAGTGTTACAAAGATCAGTTACCATCCATGTACATGGTGTCTTTTCTGCCCAGTTGCTGACATTTCTAATGAAATGAGGTTAAGTTGAGGGACTTGTGGCAGGGAAGCTCGCTAGGAGGTAAACAAAGCAACACTTTGTCACATTTAAACAGATGCCACCACTGCTGCTCCCCACCCCACCCTGCTGCCAAACAGAGATTTCAGTTCAGATAAACACATTCTGAGAATTAGGTCTGAAGTAAACACCAGCCTGCTTGCTAATGCTCGCCGCTCTCTATGAAGCCTCCTGTGCCCGCCCAGTAGGTCCTGAGAAAGAAAAGGCTAAGAATTACACACCAAAGATATCTTTAAGTCATATTTTACACGTAACAGTCCCTTGTAAGATAGTAAAAATAGACATTAAGAAGCCAATGCCTGCTGCTATGAAAAAAAAAAAAAAAAAAAAAAAAAAGACGGAAAATGTGCTATGTTGACGTTCTGGTGCTGGGTACTTCTCTGCTTTTATTTGAGGAAAGTTGTACCTAATTTTAAAACTTCCTTGCACTAATAGTAGGCTGCAGTTCAAGCCTTACAATGTAAATGTCAGGGAAAATTAACCTACACTTCCATATCTATGTCTTTCTCAATGCAAAATATAAAACCCAGCCATCATTACTAAACATATGTTCAGCATTTGTTAAGCATCATATTTTAGGCATGCTCCGGAATGTCAACTTTGCCCTTGAGCTTTCCACTGCTGTTAAACACCCTCACAGCTTTGCCCCATTTCGCTTTTACCTCTGGTTGCAGTGTCATCACACATAATTCAAAAACCAGAAATTCCCATGCATACAACAGCCAACATCCCAAGCCGTCTCACTGCTTGATTTCAATCCTTCTTGCTGCTGCTCGCATCCTTTGCCACAGATGGCACCATCGGGAGCATCATGCTCACCTGTGAGCCTATGGAACCCTGCCAAGTCTCGAGTATTATATCAAGTCAGTTTTAAGAAGATTCCAGGAGAAGGTGAGCTGAGAACACTGGGAAGACCAGGATTGAGCTCCCCCTTGCCTCAACAGATCATCATTTTTTGCATAAAATTGATATTTGCACTTAGAAGTAAGAAAAAGGCTAAGACAGAAGGTAAGCTGAGCCAATGTAAACTACTGTAAATCACCATTTTCACAGACGGAGGACAAACACTAACCGTAAAGCTGTGGCCGTGAGCTCCACTGATTCCAGTCATACCTAAGCAGCCAAGGACCCCTAGCCCTTCATTTCCAAATGTTTCTCACGTACAATTCAGTGATCTGCAAAGTTGATAAGCAGGTTCACTCCTGCCTCGGAAATGGCATTTGTCAGTGCTAGTGCTGTACCCAAGGAAAGCCCTCCTTCCTCCTGTGCCCAGAGTTGCTGCCTCATGTGCAGCTTGGATCTGCCTGCTCAGGGCACAGGGCTAGGCCGGGCCACTTAAGTCTCAGCTCATCAGCAAGCTCCAAGCTTGGGCCAGGGCTGCCCTGGGGCTGCTGGGAGGCACCGCCCACCCAGGGTCTCTCCGGCTCCCACTTCTCTCTCGTGTGAGTCAATATGCTTGCACCAGCCCTCCCCTAATCTACTGTTTCTAGGGCTGTGCTTTCTGACAGCAAACCATGCCATAAGGGTGAGCTCTTTCTCTAAGGGCAGTGAGCAGCCATGCTATTTCTTACTGTCACTGAAGTGGGTTTTCCAAGTTCTGTGTGCCACCCCAGGCCCCCCTGAAGGTAGGGAACCCATGGGCCTCTGCAGGATAGCCCATCTTGGGGAACCTGTGGCAGAAGTGCTGCTTCTGCTGTGCCTGTGAATAAAGCAGCTGGCATCCTGCATAGCTCCAGGTACCAGTACCAGGCTGTCCCATGTGTTTGCTTGTAAGAAAAGTGGAATGAAGTCCCAGCCCCCAGCAGGCCCCTGGGGTGCATGGGATCCATTGGGAGGCGAAGAGCTGTTTGTACATAGCAGAATCAGGAGGTCAGTTCTGAGTATGGAAAGAAATCCAACCAGACAGGTAGTGAGGGACAGATCATTTGGCATTTCATTGTGTGCAGGGCCAAGACACAGGATGGGCTGGCTGGCTTGATTGGAGTGTGTGCAAAGACCTGCTGGATTTTTACCTGTGCCTTTCACTAAGCTGCCTGGTGAGCCAAGGCATGAGATGCTAAGACATGAAACGGTAACACCCAATGGTGGGCAGAGGGAGACAGCTGAATTCGACTTTCTAAAACAGAACTGACAAAGGGAAGGCAGTAAAAACAAAGGTGAAGGACAAGGAGGGAGTGAAAGCTTTGTTGAGTTTTAAATTGTCTTTAAAAATGTGCTACAGTGAGAGACACATTGCTAAGATCCATCCGTTAAAGGAAGCGAACAGACGTCATGAGGGCTGCGAGTGGCAGTCGCAGTGGAATGAATTTCTTGAAAGGACAATATGCAATGTGTCAACTTTTAAAATAAGAAAGGGGAAAAGAAAAAAAGGAAGTAATGTTGATTGAATGTGTGAATGTTTAATTGTTTGATCAATCTTATATACGTATATGTATTAATCTAAACTGATCTGATGATGAAAATATGTAATATAACCATTGTTAAATTTATACAATAAAAATATTAAATTTATAAAAAGAACAAAAAATAAAAATACAAAAAAAAATAAATTCACTGTATCTTAGGGTCATCACCGTTGAACAAATCTTTCAACAAGTTCTGTCAGGCACACCACAGGGTGTCCTCATCTGTTATCCAGCAGGTCTGGCACTAGGTGACTTCCAGCTCTTCCAAAATCAAAATGACTGCGAAAACAAACAGGTGAGGTGGATTTTAGACACCACGGCCGCCAGGACAGTGTAACTAAAGACACTCAGGAAGGAGGACCACGGAGCTGCGGCAGGAAGTGGGAAGAGGGGGGGGGGGCAATGCATCTTTTACCGTAACAGTTTTTAAAATTTTAAAGTCACCATATATTTTTAAATATAGCTACATAAACTGCAACTAGCAAAGACACAACAACTGCATCGTGGGTCAAGTAACCCCTACCTGCTTACTTAGTAGCTCAAGAACTTTAAGCTAACAGAGAGGCCCAAAACACATAACAGAAAATAGGTGACCTGAATACAAAATTCCCAATAGAGTAAATGCAAATAAAAGAGCCTTAATCCTAGGAAAGCTTGCTCACCATTACTTGTAACAAAATAAATGTAAATCACAGTCACAGAGTGATCAAGCAGCCCACTGCTCAAGCAGCACTGTGACAAAGGTGGCTAGCACAGCGTGCCGGGGTGCCCGTTCCCACCCAAGGCTGCAATTGAAGCTGACCTGCAGGACCTAGAGCCGCAGGATCACGTCTGTCTGTCCTTGTGATCAGGGCCCCGGTGCTGCGTGAGAGGCCTCTTTCTCAGAGCAGCCCATGCGCTGTTGTCAGGATACAGAAGCATGCACAGGTTCAAGGCAGTCTTCTCTGGAACAGCCAAGGGTTTGGTCCACTCTGCCCAGGATACTTTCCTGAAGAGCCACACACGTAGCGGATGCCTGGTGTACTCTGTTACTCTCTCATCTTGGATTACACTTCTGTACATTGTCCCTTAATAGAGTTTTGTCCTGTTGAAAAGCTCACATATAGGAGTCAATGAAAGTCCCAGAGACCTGCCACTTGGACGTGCCCTGGGCGGGTGATGTGCTCTCAGGACTCCCTGGGCTGCTTTTGCTTCCAGAAAAGACTTTTTTATTCTGTATCCATTGCCAGAGGGAACACAGGGAAAACAATAAAAAACCTGATACCCCTGGCCCACCCCATGGGGGCCAAACCCAGGGCCTGTGCTGCTGAGCCTTGTCCTTAGAGCTTCGTAATAGTAGTAATTATTATTATTAATTATTATTTTGAGACAGCATCACACTCAGGGACCCTCCTGCTTCAGCCTCCCACATAGCTGAAATTTTTTGGCATGCATGGCACCTCCCAGGAAACAACGTTGTTTAGCAGGGGGAGAACATGGTTTTGCAAGTAGAATTAAACTACAAACCCTACTCTGCTGCAATGTGCGATTATGGCAATCTAGAATTCCCATCTGCTGAGGCTGAGTTGTCCAGTAAGAGAAAGACATGTAGCCCTGGGGTCAGAGAAGGCTGCATGAGGGCTCTTAGCCCCAAGCCCATGGAGGGGAGTTCCAGCTGCCCTGGTCTCATGACTGAAGCCGACTCACACTCAATGACTCTTATCTGTGCTGAGGAAAGCCCTCCCATCCACGGAACACTGTTCTGTGCACCTTGGGCTCACTTTCTGGAGGCTGGTGGCGCTCGGGGAAGCCGGAAGAGCCTCCCCAGCTCAGCGTGTGCTTCCCAAGTTCACTCACCTGGGCCTCTGGTTGGAGCCGAGAGAGTTTACCTGAGGCAGGGAGCACCTATGAACATACAGAGTAAGATTGTCCTGGTAAAATATTTTCAATTTGCAAGATTAATAAATAGAACATTGATGTTTTAAATCCATAACCTAGGCTTGTCATCACCCTAGATTCTGCTTATTTGTGACTTTACCAAATATGTGCATAGGTATCTGCCTAGTGCTTCTACTTAACATAGTATAAAGCCTACCATAGTACTTGTGTCCTTTCACAACTTGCCCTCTATATTCAGCATTTGTTTTTCTTTTGGGCCCGGGGACTCAACTCAGGACCTTGCACTTGCCAGGCAGGTACTTATGCCCCTTGAGCTATCTCTCTGGCCCCTATACTCAGCATCTTTGTTTTTGACACGGTTTCACTATGCAATTCAGATTGGCCTTGGACTATGTAGCTGAGACTATGTAGCTCAAACTTTCAGCAATCCTCCTACCTCAGCCTCCCAAGTGCTGGGATTACAGGTGTGTGTGTGTGACAGCCATACCAGACTTTCAACAATTTTTAAAATTGAAGTATAATTCACATAATTCAGTATTCTTTACTGCATTCACAAAGCTGTGAAGTCATCACTTGTGCCAAGATCTGGAACACTTTCATCCCTCCAAAATGAAACCTCCTTTTTCACAAACACTTCCTAAAGATGCCGCTGACCTGCCAACCGCAACTTTCCGCCTGCATCCGGGAAGCATCTCTTTCTCTCAGGTAGCTATGGTCCATTTGTTCCAACTCTAATCTATGTGCAAAATTGTTCACAACTTCTAATGGAAACATGAGTCAGTTGTAGTTGTTAATATTTAAATGTTAATGTTAGAACCATTTTAAAAGCAAATTTAAGCATCGATGTTTTTAAAGACTTAAAATTTCTTTTAGCAAGTTATGTGTGTGTGTGTGTGTGTGTGTGTGTGTGTGTGTGTGTGCTTGCGTTCACATAAGCGCTTTCTAGGCAGAATGGAAGAGCCTGCTAATTCCAGCTGTCTTCATTTTTAATGCATAGTATTTTCTGTCTCTAGACGGTGCACAGATTAATAATTCCACTAGCAGCCTTGACTTTTAAAATTCCCCCATTAATCTGTATAGTCTCTCTCTCTCTCTCTCTCTCTCTCTCTCCATATATATATAAATATATATATATATATATATATATATATATATATTTGGGGCTGGTAAGATAGCTTAGTGATCTAAGCACCTGCATGGCAAGTGCAGGGACCCAGATTCAATCCTCAGCACCACCACATGCTGCACCAGCCTGCCCCAGGGTTGCTCAGAACCAGCCACTGAGCCAGGGCATGGTGGTGCACACCTGTAATGCCAGCACTAGGGAGGCTGAGACAGGAGAACTGCTGTGCATCTAAATCGTGTAGCAAGACCCTGTGCCAAATACATACAAACTAGTAATAATAATAATAATAATAATAATAATAATAATAATATTTTCCCTGTCTTCATTTTCCTTAGCTTGTCTTCTTTCAAATGAACATAAATTCTGCATTTGATCCTAAGGTCAAATCCAGCGACTTTTCCTTTGGGGTTCTATACTTTTCCAGTTGGCTTTAATTTTTTCCCTTCTAGATTCTCCAGTACTTATTCCTCTATTTCCTTTCTGTTTTTGCTTGATCTGGCCTCTACTATGTGTGTGTGTGTGTGTGTGTGTGTGTGTGTGTGTGTGTGTGTGTGAGTGATAGTGGCTGAAATTAATTTTTTCCTTCTGCTGTCTTTTTCAATTTATTGTAATACATATAGATATAAATAAAATTATAAAAAACACTCTTTGTATATTTCATGACAAAATACTCAAAAGAACAACTCTAGTTAATACACTGTGCACCGTAATCTCAGAATATGAACAAATACCAGTATAAATGACAAGCACACAGGAGATAAGAATAGGAAGTAGGGAGACGTATGTAGTTCTGACTCACATTGATCCTCCTGTTTGCAGCCTCCCAAGAGCTGGGATTACAGGCACGTGCCACCAAGCCAAGTGTCAGTCGCTGTCTCAGCGGGCCCTGCAGGCAGGGCTGGCCCAGAACTCTGGGAATCAAACCCTGGCCACTGCGCACTGCCTAAGCAGGCACTTTGGTCCGCTGAGCTATCAGGCGAGCCCCCTTTATTTGCTTGTCTTTTTTCAGTTTATATTCTAATTTCATTTGTACTACCAGTGTCTCTTCAGTCATTGAAAAGGGTTTTTGTTTTGTTTTTTGATGCTGTTGTTTCTTTTCTTTTGTATTTTAAGGAAGAGTCTATAGATGTTCAGGGTCTCACTATTAAGTTGGACTCTTACTGGTCCACCTATTTACAGCTCCCAAGAGGAGCTGGGATTACAGGTTTGCGCCACCACGCCCAGTCTCAATCTGTGTCTCAGCGCACCCCAGGCCTGGGAGGATCGAACTCGCAGCCCCTGCGACAGTTTGCAGGCACTTTAATCCACTGAGCTATTTTGAAAAGGAAGTTTTGGTTTTGTGCTCTTATCCATTTGTTTTTCCTAAGAGTCCTTTTCCTCTATGACTTGAACTGTGAGTGACATCGTGCCAATTTTCTCATTTCTCAATCAGCTTTTGTCTTCGCTGCTCTCGCAGAGTCTTTTGGCCTTGCCCATTCCATGGGGGCGTCTGCTGCGCATGCGTGCGCCGCCTGCGTCTCTCCTCAGGGCTGCGCACGTCTTCCCCTCTGCTCCTTCTGCAAGCTGTGTCCCTCATCGGAGCTGCTGCTGACCCTTTGCCTCTGTTCTCGGCCTGCTTACAGGATTTAAATACTTCTAGAAAGATCGCACGTCATTGGTGCCTGTGCCCAGGAAAACGAGGTCCTGTGCTTTCAGCCCATTTAAATGCACTTACTTTGTATAGAGTTTTCTGATTTCCCACAGAGGTCTTAAACATATTTTGTTAGATTTTTTTTTCCCTAGCACCTGAATTTCTTTGTTATTACTCTTTCAAGTAGTGTCTGTAGAAGAAATTCCATTTTCTCTTTGTTGCTTGAGTTAGAAATAAAATTGACTTAATTTTTCTTATATCAATTGATTTTATTAAGCCATTTTAAATTTAATTTTTATTTTTATTAGTGCATATTTTTACAAAAAAAATCTTCATGTTAATTCTAATAATTTAAAGCTTGTGTGGAGTAGATTTTTATAGAAATAAAGGTTGATTTTTAATTTATCTTATATCCAATGATTTTGTTAAAGCCTCTGTTTAATTTAATTTTTTAATTGCATTAAAGCACATTGGTTGTACAGAATGAAACCCTCCTTTTAACCCTAACAACTTAAAGCTGTATGGAGAGATTTCCTGGTAGCAAATGAGGAAGAGAGTTCTGCATCCCTCTCAGACTCCACTCCCGTGGCTGGAGCTGCACTGAGCTGGTGAGCCCAGGCCCCCAGGAGGTGTGGGGAGGTGGCAACCTTGTGGTCATCATCATTTATGATAGGAGTGCTTCAAGTCCTGCCACCTGGCAAATCTTTGTTTTAAGACTTAGGTTCAGAATCTTCAGTTTTAAAAAAAATTCTTGGGAATCCCAGCAGTTGGGAGACTGAAAAGAGGAGGATCACCATAAGTTCAATCTATGTAGTGAGACCCTACAGACCCTGTGCTAAATACATTTTTAAAAAAAAATTCTTGGAGTTGAGTACAGCAGCATGCCTGTCACCCCAGCTATTGTACTTGGGAGGCTGAGGCAGGAGGATAACTGAGTAAGACCCTCAAAATAAAAATTTTAAAAGACTGAGAAGGCAGCTTGGCCTTCCCAAGGTTCACTCTCCAATACCTGCAAAACAAATACATGAAAAAAAATGTTAATGAACTTAAACTGAATGGGTTCAACAATTTACCAAATTTGCTAGCCATAGTGGGGCCACTTCCAACCCCAGCTCTGGGAGGCTGAGGCAGGAGGATTGAGGCACTCGAGGTGAGCCCAGGCTATGTGATGAGACCCTGTTTCAAGAAAAAATAAAGAATTTATCAAATTTATCAAACATTGTTTTGCCTACTGAGGTCATCTGCTTTCCTAGCTTAATTTAAAGGTATGATAAGCTGTATTCATTTATTTTCTCTTAAGGTTTAATTTAATTCTTAATAGTACATGTTTGTGCCACATAGTGAAATTGATTATTTGCAAATACAAAATGAAATCCACACACCCAGAATCCACCTGGCCTGGCTGACCTCAGCTTTCCGGTGACCTGTGGTCAGAACACTGTGTAGGCTGTGCTGACTCCTATTCTGCCTATGTCCCTCTGGGCAGCACCCTCCTCCTCCACCTGGGACTGTCCCTGTTGGGGCCTGACACTCTAAACTGCCTAAGGGTGACACCTCTAAGAGTGGGCTCTGGGCACAGCAGGCTGCTGCCGCTTCTGCCTGCATGAGCCGCTATCCTCCTGGGGCCTTGACTCTGCTGTGGAATACAGACATTGTCCATTTTCCTAAAGGGGTAAACATGGAAACTTCCAAGTAATAGAAATCAATTTAGAAAACCGTTCAGCAGTTTAGCCCTCAGTCTGGCTACCTAGAATGCACACCTATTCTGTATCCATTTCTTAGATGGTATTGATGGCCACGTTATGTCCCAAAGATGGCTAGCAACACCAAATCAGGGATGACCAAAGGAGCTGGCTAAGCTAGGACAAGTACTATTCCCTGAAGGAGGACCTATTGCCCCCCTGGGTGGAGGACACCTGCCAGGAAAAGACCATTCTGTAACTCCAGAAGGCAGAGCACAGAGGCAAATGCTTCCCTCTCCTGCTGACGGAGACCTCAAACGGTGGACACGTGCATTGTATTTCCCATCAGCTCCCAGTGGCTTAGGCTACTGGGCTCCACCTGTCCCAGGGGTGCTCCCCACAGGCCCCATCCCAGAAGCCGCTCCCTGGGGCTCACAGAGGACCAGAGGGGCTTCTCAGAGGCCCAGCCAATGACCAAATGGGTCTGCCACCTAATGTTACAAAAATCAGTAGAGATTCCTCAAAAATTAAAACTAAAACATTTTAATTTCTCCAGCTCTTCCTCTTCTTGGAATCCTCCCCAGAGAGTTAAAGACATCACACCACACAATGCAGGCACACCTGAGACTACAGCGACGAGGCTTGGGACAGCAGCCTCTGTGTCCATCAGCAGAGGAGCAGGAAGGGGAAATGTGGTCACAGACAGAGAGCACTGTGCGGTCATCAGGAAGGCAGACGTGAGGCACCTGGAGACAGACACACGCTCTGCAAGACAGAGAGAGGTCAGAGGCAGAGCAGGAGCAGGAAGACGGACCTTTCTGCAGAAGGAAAGGGGCCAAGCACAGGAGGGAGGAGGGGACAGAAAAGAGCCACAGGCTGCTTCCCATGAGGAATTTAATCATCATTTACTACAAATGTACATTAACAAAAACTATTATTATCAATGGCACCACCCAGGAAACACTTTTGTGAGCCTATGAGGCTGCTGTGGCTTCAGCTTGCATGACCGCCTGTGGATGTTTTCCCAGCCCTAGGTTACTTCTTGGAGCCTCGAGCACACCTGGCCGAGCTCAGGCAGCCGCAGAGGGGCCATCCTGGCTCCCCACTCCCCCTCTCCCTAGGTAACCTTACCCTTTTCAAGTTCACTTTCTTCTCTGGACATTTACACTTCGCTGGGCTTCAGAGTTTCCCTCTGCCAGGAAGTCCAGTGGAGTTTGCTGCTGCATCCCCGTGTAGCCTCCTACACGGCTGTGTGTGTCCCTGGGGGTGTGCCTTTGCAGCGCCCTCCGCTCTGCTGGCGACAGCCATCTCTTTTGCCAGTGCTATCTATCCAGCCTGCAGCCCCCACTGAGCACAGGACAGCCAACCTCTCTGAAAGCGGGTGGCCTCCTTATCCTGGTGCTTTGGACACTGTCCACTCTGGGGTGCCCCGGAGCCATCCCCAGTCCTGTCACAGCCTCTCTAGAATTATCCAAGGTCCTGACCAGGCCAAGCGAGGTTGCTGGGCTTACAGTTGAAGGTTTGCAGCTCAGGGTGCAGGTGCTCCCCAGGCCAATAACTTGAGTACATCCAGAGCTGTACCAGCCTGCCTGGTGCTGGGTGCCCGATGGGCAGTGTCTTCCTCCAGGAGCCCCTGACCCTGAGTCCTGCTGCCATGGATATGGTTTGCCGCCAAATGTTCGACAGATGTGTGGTTCATCCTGCATCCTGGCCACACTGGATGGCTGCATAGGCTTTAGCCCCACCCTAGTACAGCCAGAGGATGTGCAAAACACAACTACACTATTGTGCACCCTACCCGTGTGCTCCTAGCTTAGGGTCTCCCAGTGCCTCCCACGTGCTCAGCACAACAGCAGCAATGGCACCCTAGTTGGAGCATCCTCATCCTGTCTTCTTCTTCCTGTGTTGTCACAATTCATGAAGGGGCTATCTCTCTGTCTCTTGCACCTCAGCACTCAGGATGCCTCCACGTCAAACTAATGTGACAGCTGCAATGACGGGAAGTGAGCACGCTCCCTGCAGCTAGAGCTGGCAAGGGTACTTGGCAGGGCCTGCAGGCTGCAGAGATGCCAGCCCTGAGGACTAGGGCACACCCAACTGTGCTGGCTAGTTCACACACTGCCATTCCTCCAGCCACGAGGAAGCTGTCCTCCCAGGTGTGGAGAGCTCCCATGTCATTGGCAGCTCTGAGCTGCCCCTGCTCTGTTTGCTGTTCTGTTCTGCTGCTTAGGTGCTGGTTAGAGCTTTAGGGAGGAACAGAACCAAAAGGAAATTTGTGCATTGTTATGTGTGGGATTCCATAGGTTGCAAGTAGGATCTGAGACAAAGAAGCACACAGTGGCCATCTCTGTGCTCGAGAAAGAGGATCCAGTAGCTCTCTGCCCATGGAGCTACAAGCTGCAGGAAAAGAGGAGTCTAGAACTGAGCACCAAGCCTCAAGGTCCTCAGGGGCTCCCCATATGCAGTTGCCTCAGAGCCTCTCCCTGAAGGCAGCCAGCCACTGGTGGGGGCTCCCAGGCAGGAGCCAGAGCAGCAGCTCCCAACAGGCTGCCCAGGGCTTGGAGGAGCTCACACTCTGGTGCCATCCTTGTCTCCACCTCTGGCCTAGAGTGGAAGTGCTGGCTCTGGATTCCTCTGCAAAGCTAGCCCTGGGACTCACCTTCTTCAGCCATTGCTCTATCTGCAGATCTAGGGCAGCTGACCTGGGTCCTCCAGGTCCCGTGGGCAGCACAGGAACAGAGGCTTCCCCTGCTGCTGAGCTGTGGAGAAATCCCACATCAAGGCTCGGCACTTGTGGGGCAAAATCTCCCTTAGTCTGTGCAAGAGTACAGAGCTGAGGGGGAGGGCAGGTCTCAGCACTGTGTGCACTCACTAAGATGCTCTCCCCTCCCCACAGTGTTCACATCATTTCATTAAGGATTCTTAGTTGTATCAGTTCATGCTTACAGTACACAATGGCACACTCACCTCAGGGAGTTGGCTCGGACCTAACACGTCCATGTGTTCTTCGTGTCCCCTGCCTCCCTTCTTCTCTCTGTCCCCTTCCCATTTGTGAGAAATCAAAACCTAAGTAGTGTTTTTACATGCTTAAGCAACAAACTCACTGTTTCAAAACATTAGTCAATAAAAGGGTGATGCACAGTGTCTGCTTCGGCAGTACCATGTGAGGGGTAGAAGGGGTCTTCATAAAAGAGCACCAGCCCCTGAATGACAGCAGAACAAACTCAGGGAAGTGGCTTCTGATCCCAGAAGAGCCAGGCACTAAGTGGCTATGATCGGGACGAGGTCTCCATGGTAGCTCTGCCACACCCACAGAGGTAGCAGCCACACCCACAGAGGACAAGGACAGTGGCCTGGGCCACCTCGTCTGAGACACAGGACAGGACGGGACTCACACCCTGAGACTACTAAGAGCAGCACGCTGGGAGGCAGCTCAGAGCCACAGTACTTGCCTGAAGATGTTGGGGCAAAGGTGAGGGTGGGGAGTCCGACCAGGTCTCCTGGCCTGCACATGGGACAGACATCCTGGCTCTGTGCCACTCCCACGTGCATGCTGCTGACTGAGGCACCTGGGAGCTTGCCCCAGGAGTGTGCCAGCTTCCTCTTTTTTTCTCAGCCCCTGGGCCTCGCTGCTGTACATGTGCAACCTCTCAGCCTCATGCATCAGCCGCCACACTTGCTTGCCACATGCATACCTGTTCTTAGGAGCCTGAGGAGCACAGCTTAGCACCTCTGGGGGAGCATCAGGGTTTCCTGGGGAGGCCAAGAGATGAGGGGAAATGAAGATGTAGCAGTCAGAGAACTGGCACTTAGAGGCTACCAGGGGAGAGGGGCACCCACAAACCATAGGCCTAGAGGCCGTGGCTGGGAGTCCTTGCTCCTGACTACTCCCAGGGAGCAGGAACCCACTTTAACAGTGTTGACTTGAGATCCCTCGAACCGGAGGCTCCATGGGGGACGGGGGTGGGCTTGTCCTTCTCCTAGTGGGAAGAGCCATTGCCCTGGGTAGAGTGGGCAGAAGGACTTCTGAGACCACCTAGTCCTGGCCAGGCATAGGAGGGTCCCAGCCAGCAGGGGACCCCAAGAGACCATCTGGGGACAACCTCCCATGCCCAGTCATTGGCCAAACAGAAGAAGAAAACAGCTGAACCCTAAGTGTGTTTAGGGAGGACTTTCTTCCCTTCTCCTCCTGCCACAGGGTAGAGCACAGGGGACAGGGAACAGCCCCAACCTATTTCCCATGACACGAAACGTCAGGGGCTTCCCAAGCAGGAAGTAGAGCTTCCTTCCCCAGGGACACAGGAGTAGGGTTTCAGGCCTGAAAGCGTGGGGCTGGTGACCTTCAGCACCCAGCTGAACTGCCGGTAAACTGGGCCACCAGGGAGTTAGGAGTGGAAATACCAGGTCCCACGTCCCCTCCCATCTCCCAGCACCACGGCCATCTTTAATTCTCAGCCTGTGTCTGTTCAAATCTTTTGGGGGCTCTATGCTCTTTGCTGGCCACATGGTGGGAAGGGGCAGTTGTCCCAGGAAGGCCATGGTTGGGCCAGTGAGCTAAAGTTGCCCAGGTCCTCTTTCTGGCCATACTCCCACGTCAGTGTCCACAGCAGGACTCAGGTCTGTCTGTATTCCTGAGCCTTCTGTCCCTGGGCAGATGGGGAACTCAGTGACCTGCACCTTCTGTGAGAGGATATGCAGGCTGTGGAGCCTTCAGGACAGGGGCATGCTTCCCAGTGGGGCAAGGAGGTCAGTACAGCAATATTTGTCCTCAGCCTGGATACCAGCGAACAGGAGAGCCGGCTGTAGAGTGAAGAAAGCTCCACAAAGAGTTCTTCAGGTTTTTCAGTCTGCCTTGTTTCTCTTCAGCATTGCAGAGATGAGGTCCCCTCTCCTCTTTGGTCTCTATTCTTGGTGTCCAGAGCTGCGGGAGTCTGAGGAAAGGGAAATGTGAGCATTAAAGTGACAGTAACATTCAAACACCAGGTGAATTGCTCAGGAGAGGTTGTAGACCCTTGATGGATAATAACCCACCCAGCCAGCTGGCAATGGCTCACTCACTCCAAGGAGCTTGCTGAGCAGTGGTGGCCTGCAGTATGGATTTTCCCATGGACATGTGCTGGTTTTCCTTCAGCACAGGGTAGCAATGTGATGCACTGGGCAGAAATCATCGCCAAGCCCCTGGCACTCAACCCTCACACGGATCAGTCCTTACCCTAGGGAGGCCAGAAAACGGCTGCCTCGGCCAAGTGACTTAAACACAAACAAGTGCAGGATTCCTTCCCTTATGATGCATTTGCAGGCCAACAGAGGAAAGGCCTACAGAGGACAGATTCAAGGGAGTGGTGACTATCCCTTCTAAGGTTACTTGGTTTTTAAGTTGAGCTCTGGAAAACCACCTACCCTAGCAGTCCTCGTCCTTGGGCCTCACCCCACCTGCTGGCACCTGCAAGGGCCTTTTTGGGAAGCACACACTCAGCTGCAGGCACAGAGACTTGGTCCTGGACTTTCCCTTTGGGAAGCCCTGTTTGAGCTACACCAGAAAGCTGTGACCTTCTGTCCCTCTGCAAAAGAGACAGCCTCCTAGACAACCACACCAGCCCTGTCTCACTCCAGGCGAAACTGCCAGGGCCTCCCAAGGCCACTGGGAGTGGCAGCTCCCAGCCCCGTGTTTTCTGTCACTATCACCCGTAACTCTGCAATTCATGAACTCAGCCCCTTGCACACTCAAGGGACATCTCAGCTCCATAGGGTGCTGTCTCTGTCTGGATGCTCCTGCCACCTTCGCCTCCTGTCTCCTAGGGCTTTGGCTGCTTGTCAGCACCTTCATGTGTTCTGCCTTTCCTGTTCAATTTTTTGTAGTATTGTTCACCTTTGAGCAGGTGATGAACTATGTCTGCTCATTATTTTGGTTTCCTGCACTGTACCGCTCATGGTGAGGGTGTGAATTCCACATCCAAGAATTCGAGAACATGCTGGCTACCAGGAGCACAGCTGCTTTTATTCAGTAACTCTTTGGCCAACCGGTGCCTGAAACAACTCCTTCCAAATGCATGTTCAGAATCCATGAGCTATTTCTGAGGACAGACCTCCTCGCAAAAACTCACTGGTCTCCATTTTTGTAGAAAATGAGGTAATGAGCTATAAATTAGGTCTTGCTGCCAAACACTTCAGAAGGAAAAGTAATAGAAAACAAATGGTAAGAGATCAAGTTAAAATGCAGTGTGTTCTTCAGAAGTAAACAGATGGGGAGAGTTGATTTTTAAAAACCATAGAAAACACATGGAGGTGCTGAAAAGTTTTAGAAAGCCTGTGACATTGTTTGGTGAGTAGGAACAACTCAGAGTTGACATTTGTTTTTTGGGGGTGGTATTGCTTTTGTAGTTTTAGTTATTGAAATCAATACAGCATGCAACTCTCTAGGGTATCTACTAAGTCCATGTCAGATAGTCGTGTTCTGCTGGGCACTTTCTTGGAGCATTTGTTTATTAATTTTTCAAGCTCAGCATCCTGGAGACAATATTCCTATTATTCAAAACATTGCTTTAAACCATTTCTGCTGCTCTTTAAATTTTATGTCCTGTCAGTAAGAATTGAGTGGTCAAATTTCCAGCCTGGAAATAGAATTTGGAGAAAGGCAGAAAATTATACCACAAAAAGCTTTGCCAGAATGAGTGGATTCCTACAGGGAGGCTTCTCTGACTCTTATAGACTGCTTGAAGTGAATGCATTCAATGGGATGAATACAGGATGTGTTTGGAAAGTGCTTCAGAGGAATCTGATCTTCCAAACAACAGTTCTGTAGAGAAGTGACTTTAATATCAGGACTTATTTAATGACACAGAAGCATTACAGTCAGAATGAGCCAGCAATAGCTGTGTAAGTCTGAAGGTGTGCGCTTGCCCTGCACCCCAGTAATCATGTCCCTGTGCAGGACCGAGGGGACATGTTCGTACTCTGGACTGAAAGGTGCACTTCACTGGGCATTTGAGAAGTCATAGAGTAGTACCCAGACAAAGAGGCCAAAAGTCACCCATTGCTTCACTTGCCTAAACCAGTGTTTTCAAAAGCACATGACCACCTGCAGTTCTCCTCTGGGACATCGGTGCAGGTTACCTTGCATCAAGAAGCTTACTGTTCAGCAAGGATAGGTTCACCCGCACAGCCCCAGGACTGGGTGCCTGGCCGGCCCTGCCTCCAAGTCTAGTTCTGCACTGAGTCAAGCCGGTGAGTGTTTGTGGAATAAGCAACCCTGAAATCGGCCTTGCATCTGAGTCAGGAGACCCCCAGGCAGCCTCCCGCCTGCATCCAGGACGAGACAGCACATGGGACGCGGAGATGTGCATGCTCGCTCAGCCCACACCTGCGCAGCCCTGCAGCTCCAGCAAGGCGCTATCTTCTCCAGTCCCCAGTGCCTTCATCTGCGAGACAGTAGCCCTGAGATATGCCCCCGAGATTATATCAGCGTCAGCGCTCCCCCGAGCAAAGCTCCTGTGGCTCGCAGCGGAACGCACCCCTGCTCACGCGTGGGAGCTCCGTCCAGAGACTCAGGTGGGATCTGCTGTGCCCTACACGCTCCACCACAGAGGTCCTGACCGGCGGTGCTGTGCGAAGAGCGCACAGGGTCCTCGGCTGCGGTGAGGAAGAAGCCCTTGGCTCGGTAGGGTCTGTGGTTTCAGACGTCCTAACACAGCCCTGAGGTTAGATTCCACATGATCTACTGAAGCCTCCGGCTGGAGACTGAGGTTCTGAGAGATGGGACGAGGTGTTTCGGGCCACATAGCTCATGAATAGAAATCACCATGCAACTGGCAGAGACTGACCACACAATGTCACCCAGCAGGGGGAGAAAAGCACAGTCGGTGCCCACCCCAGGGCAGCTCCATGGTCGGGTCAAAGCTTGGAAGGATGGTGGCCACATTTCTGTATTGCAAAGAATCCCTCATCGGGTTAACATGGCAGGGGTGCCTTTTGAGTCTGAAAAGTAATTGGTAAACTGGTAACATTTGACTCTAGAGCCAGGCTTGGTGGCCCATGGCCCAACACTTGGGAGGCTAAGCAGGAGGACTGCTGCAAGTTTAAGGCCAGCCTAGGCTACAGGGTGAGTTCAAAGCCAGTCTGAACTATACAGCAAATACTGTTTAAAACAATAATAATTTAAAAAAAGTGGCTCCATGCATCTCCAGTGAGATTTGTAAGATTAGCTATCCAGTTTTATAAAATGACTTTGTTTGGATATTAGGCTACTGTCTTAATTACTTTTCTCTCGTTGCTGGGACAAATACCCAACACACAAGCTTAGGGAAGGAAAGGTTTATTTAGCTCACAGTTACTGGAGCTTTCATAGTTTAAAGCAGCCTGAATTACATAGCAAGACCCAAGACTGTATGCCACCATGTCCAGAACGATTTGCTCCATACATCTGAGAAAACTGTCATCTAGGAGGGAGCAAGCACCTCTGACAGCACATGCTGTCAGTTTAATGGTTCATGCCTCCCTTGGCCACGCCCCTGAAGCAATAGGCTTGACAGCCCCATGATCTACATGAAGCTTTGGGGGTCAACTAGAAAACATAACAGCCATAATTACTATTTAAACAGATTTAAATACTTTAAGATGTTTCTCTTTGAGTATCACTAATTTTTAAATAAAAATTTTCCCTGATCAGTTCATTAATTACAACTTGAGTTTCATAGAAGATGAGGTGTAATTATGGTCTAAGTTTTACAAAATTAAGCACAGTTGTAGGCAAACATTTCCATGTCATCAGAACTCAGTTGCTTTTGCTTTTTTTTATTTTTATAAGGAAACATTTGCTTTACTGTCTATGTGAGTAGGAATAAATGGTGCTGGTAACAAGTCACCAGTGGAATCTATTTTAGCTTTACTTAAGGGGTAAAAGTGGAGACCTGATGAACCCCATGGAGTATACAGTAAGTAGACAGACAGGGAACATCTTTATACAGGGAATTTCTAGGAATGGTAAGATTGGGTGCAAGGTTGTGAACATCACAGCTATTGCCATGAAGATCGTTCTGTATAGGCTACACCTTGTCCTGTTCAGAACCAACCAAAACCAAAGCAGTCTGGTACTTAGAGCTGACCACCTTAAAAACTGAGTGTAATATACAGCACACACATAGTGTTAAATCACAATGTCTCACTGCAGCAAAAGTATAGTTCATCTTCTCAATTAGAAACATGTAATACATTTTTTCTTAATTTTGAAGATTCTGTTTCTCAGATACTAAAACTAGACAAAACAGATACTTTCTTCAAGGAGTCCATATAGCAGTCTGATGTTTGTGGAACAGGCCTATTGGGCACTAAAATCTGTGCTGGTTAAGATTTCCTGTATCTTATCTGCTATGTTAGACTCTTCTGGTATTGCCATATTACAAATAAAGCAGTGAAATTCGTCCTCTTTTTTTCCCAGGAGATGTTGTACTTGGCTTGGTTCAAATCCCTCAGACTGTCTTGTCTTTCCTACCAAGGTGACCCACACAAGCCCATCATAATTCTGGAACTTCACAGGTACTGGTGGATTCTTGGGCTCTATGCTGACAGC
Source organism: Myocastor coypus (assembly GCA_004027025.1). Taxonomy (NCBI): domain Eukaryota; kingdom Metazoa; phylum Chordata; class Mammalia; order Rodentia; family Myocastoridae; genus Myocastor; species Myocastor coypus. The sequence continues at coordinate 13,039 of PVJA010004991.1, read as the reverse complement.
CCTGTCTGGGTTCTGCCTTAGCTGGAGGTCTGAGGTGACTGCTTCCTTCACCTTGCATTAGATGAGCTACATGTGCCTACCACTGTGCACCAGGTGAGGAAGTGTCTGCAGGCTTCAGACCTTGCCTGAGAACAAGCTGTCTCTGACTCATGGGCCTGGCCCATGTGAAGAACAGCCACATCATTGACAGTCTGAAGACAGGAGACCCATGCCTGATGAGGTGCCCAAGCACTGATAGGTCAAGTCTGTGCTCGGCCCATCACCTGCCATCTCCCAAACTAAGTCAATCAGGCATACCCTAGACTTGTGAAGTTCGCCTGCCCATCGTGGGTCAAGATCTCAGGCAACTACCATCTTTGCCTTTGCTAATAATCTTACAGCCCCCGGTTCTGAAGGCAGCCATGCATAATGCTGTGAACACTGAGAGGATTCTTCGGTGTGCTGCCCAGTCCCTGTGCTGAAAATGCGTCTTCCACTGGCCAATGCAGGCTGGCCCAGGGTGGACCCTTGCCTTCTCAGTGGGAAGTGGGCTCCACGCTGCCCTGCACTGTGTCAGGGAGGGGCAGGCCCCAAGCTAAGTTGCTTAAATGCTCCTACAAAGCTCACAAATTATGAAAACTGCAGGTCTGGTCTTCCTAAGAAGTCTCCATGGAAAGCAGAGTAAGCGGCACATAGCTTCCAATGGATTTTACCTCTCTTGTACCTAATGTAGAGATGAATATTCTTTTTTTTTTGTCTTTTTGAGACAGGGTCTTGCTGTACAGTTCAGGCTGGCCTTGAGCTCAGTTTTGTAGCCCAGGCTGGTCTCGAACTGTCACCAATTCTCCTGCCTCAGCCTCCCAAGTGCTGGGATTACAGGCATGCGCCACCACGCCCGGCTCAGAGGTGAATATTCTCATTATGAAATTATCATTTTCCTGGTATTCAGTGGCCTGGCTGTCCACTAAATTTTTACTTCCAACACATTAGTTACTTCCTCTTGCTTTGAGTTCTTGAACAACTGGCTCAAATTTTAAGGAAACATTAAGTACACTTCATTTTAAGCACCTGCCTGCCAAGTACAAGGACCTGGGTTTGATCTCCGACACTACATGCCACGCTAGTCCCAGAGCCCTGGGCATGCTGTGCTGGCCTGAAAAGTGCTGGCCTCACTATGAGTCTGAGCTGTGTGGTGAGACCCTGCATGGAAAGAATAAATAAATAATGCACTTGATTGGTAGTCAATATGGAATGATTATAAAATATCATTTTGTAATTTTTTTTCCCAGACTGGCAGTGATCCTCCTGTTTTCAGCCTCCCCAGTGCTGGGCTTATAGGCATGTGCCACCATGCCCAGTCTAGATGGCTGGCTCAGTATGCTCAGGGTCAGGGCTGAAGCAACATATGGTACTGGGGATTGAACCCTAGTCCCTGAGCTTGCCTACTCAGGTGCTTGGTCCACTGGGCTATCTTACTGACTCAGCTTTTGCAATTTTTTTTAACAATGGAACCTGGTGAAAGAGCCTATATGACTGTTGTGAGCACAACGGTGCTCTCAGAGCTGGCAGGGGCATAGTGCCCATAGCGCAGGTCACTCAGGACACTGCCAAAGATGCTCTATGTCAGCAGCCTCGTTTCAGATGCTTCATTGCACATCTCTGGTGGGGAACATTTCATTTGTGCATTTTGTTCAAGGGCATAAACCTTACAATAAATGGGGCCCTGGGAAATAATGGTTTGCACAGGAGGCCTGCTGGGGAGGGCATGGAATTATCCAAGCTGGGATCTCCTTCAGTCCTGAGACATTGGTCACTGCACACAGCCCTCTGTTACTGCTGGGAAAGTACCCACACTTCCACACCACCCCAGTAAGAAAACCGCCAGAGCCACAGCACAGGCACAGGACCCTGTCTACAGTAAAGATGGGGCCATGCAGGGACACCGAAAAGTTCTAGGATAGGGACCACATGGGACACTGAAAGAGCTAGGATGGGGCCACACAGGGACATGGAAAAGTGCTAACATGGGGCCATGTGGGACACTGAAAGTGCCAGGATGGGGCCACGTGGGGACACCCAAAGGTGCTAAGATGGGGCCATGCAGGGACACCGAAAGGTGCTAGGAACCACGGACTTTGAAAGTTGGGGACTCTTTGAGTTTCTTCTCTCTCTTTTTTCTATGTTTTATATATTTACTACATGATCTTCAGGGTCTCATTGTGTAGATCAGACTCATAGCAATTCTCCAATTTTCAACCTCCCAACCACTGGAATTACAGGTGCACGCCATGTCCAATTTTAATCTGTCTCACTGTGCCCTGGGAGCAGGGCCAGCATGGCACTCTGGGGATCAAACCCCAGCCACTGTGTTCTGCCTAATCAGGTGCTTTAGTCTGCTGAGCTCTCTGACCAACCCTCTGTGCATTTCTTGTCTAAAGATTTCACAAGCCTCCCATGAGAGGTCTGTGCCCAGATGTGGCGTGGTGGGGGGCTCCTGCGCTGTGACTGATGTGCGTGAGCAGAGCGGGAGGGGGCGTGAGGGTCTCAAAACCTCAGGGCCCACTGGCCTTTCCAGGTCTAGGACCCCAGAGCTGAAGTGCAGCTGCTCCCCTTGCTGCAGAGACAAGACCGCGGGGAGAAGGCAGGAGGATCACGTGGTTTCCCTCTGAGACAGCCCCCACAGTCACATGTTTGGTAGGCGATTGGGTGAGGGGTGGTAAAGCTGGCTGCTATGGGGAGCTGGGCCTGGCCCACAGGTGGGGCTGGGGGAGCATGGCCTGAGGTCAACCCCTCCCTTTTTTCTTCTTCTTGGTCACCATAAGGTGAGCAGTGCTCCTCTACTGTGCCGCAGGCCTTGGAGCCGCTGAGAGAGGATGGCAGTGTGAGGCCAGATAGCCTTCTCCTCTGTTAGGTTTTAGGTGTCCAGCATTTTTCCCACCAAACAGCAAAGTGACTAAGACAAGACAAGATTCCAGTTAGAAAAATAATTCCAGGCCATATATGTATATATATATATATATATATATATATATATATATATATATATATATATAAAATTAGGTAGAGGGTCTAACTACACGGCCTGGACATGAGTGGTGTTCCTGTTTTCAGCCTCCACAGCACTGGGATTACAGGCATGATCCACCTCACCTGGTCTCAGTGGCCAGCTCAGCACACAATGCAGCATGTGGTGCCAGGGATCAAAACCTGGTCCTTTCACTTGCCTCAGCAGGCACTTAGTCCACTGAGCTATCTTGCTGGCCCTTGTTGATTATATTTTTGAGCTAATTATAGATTAATAGAAAGCTGCAAAGATGGCCCTGAGAAATCTCTAACTCCTGCCTGCCCTCACAGGCTGTGTGCCATGAATCCACACAATGTCCTACCAGGTGCACCGCCCTGACATGACTGCCCAGCCTCTGTGTGGCTTCTTGTCCCAGGCCGTGCTGTCCACGTGATCGCCCTGGCCCACCCCTGCACTGTTGATCTGAGGCTGGATGGGGAGAGGCAGAGGTAGAGAGGAGAAAGCCAGACACAGCTCCTCTCTGGAGACCTAGCGGGGTCCTGCGCTCCTCCTGGTCCCCACAGCATGATGCTGACCATACATCCCAGGCCCTGAATGGTGCCTGACTTGACATGCATAGCAGCAAACCATCGGCTATCAATGGCCGTCAACAAAGCCTTCTTTTCAGGAGAACAACTTGTGTACATGAATAGATGATAATCCTCTGACTACTGGTATTTTAATTTGACCAGTTGTGAAAACTTTTCAAAGCTGAAACAAAGTTCTCTATGCTTCTTAAGCACTAAACCTCTGTGTGAATGGAACATTTCTCATGGACATAATGTTGCCCCAAAGTATACTAGGAAGAACCGCACCCATTTTATCCCCGGTGAGCTGCACCCCTGGACGGTACTTCAGCAGCCTCTGCAGAGTGGCCACTCTGGCCTGAAGGTATCTTGGAACCCTCTAGAATGACCCACCCTGGCTCCCCAGGGACACCTGCTGTGGTCAGAGCAGCTCTTCATACCTGGGCCATGCTGATGTCATACTACTGATCTGTCTAGGATTTTGGCTCACAATGGGATCAGTTGAAGAGAAATAACTTGAGAGCCAGAGGAACACGTGCTGTCTGAGTTGCACAATGTGTCTGCATGACCATGAGCTGGGGTAGTTTTAAGTGACTGCAGTTCTAGACATGACAGTGAAGACTCAGGTCCATTGAGACTTGGAATGATGGCTTACATGAGCAGCCAGGAAACACCCAAGTGATCATCCCCAGAAACTCCACAGCCAGTGGGATGAGGAGAGGTCAGTGTGGGTGGGGCAGAAGCACATACGTCTTTCCGTGGCATGAATGAGCCAAGCGGCAGCTCCCGTCCCCACACCAAGTGTCTCTGTGGTGCTCTGAGCCCCGCCCAGAATGGTCTGCACCATCACACTACCATGCCATCCTTTCTGCTCCTTTTGAAGATCTCTGGCACAGTGGTCTCTGCCTCTTGCCGCTTGGCTTCCTTGTCTGCTGCAGCAATGGAAACACACCCCGGGCCTCACTACTGAAGGCGTTTGTAATCAGGCTGCTGGGGAGATTCCAGCCCAATTCACACTTCCCACCATTGCCATCAAACACACGCCCCACTCCTGGGAGCAAGTGGCAAACCACAGTTTACTCCGAAACCTGCCAGAGGTTGTGCTTTTAACAGGACCCAGGGCACACGCGATGCAAGAGAGCACAGCTTGGAGGCTGTAATGAGATTAGAGAGCTGGCCCAGCGCCTGGATAACAGAGCACACAATTCCACTGCCCAGCAAAACTCTCCTGTGGGGCTTCAGACTCCACACGGTGCCCCTGCCCCAGGACAAATGCTGGGGAAACGCTGACCGGACAATCAGTGAAGGAGCCAAGGGACAGGCCAGGCCAGGAGGGAGAGGAGCCGCAGCAAGCCAGTCAAAACCAGCTGCCCTGAGCTCTCTGACCCCCAAGGAGCAAGAGGTAACATGTCTTTCCTTTGAGCACTTCAGTGAGGGCTTTTTCAGCCAGGCAAGGCTTCACTTATGACTGACTGGGCAGCAGCAGGGCAAGGCCTACTAGTATGATATCTGCCTATTTCCGGACACTTTGTTAGAGTCCCTCCCATCTACGTTCCCAGACTCCTCCATGGTGACAGGCCTCATAGCACCACCGGCACCCAGACGCTGACGAGATATAAATGTGGTACCTGCTGGCTGCCAATGTGCTGCATGCAGCTTTGACATTAGGTGGCATTCAAGTTTATGCACCTTGAAGTTGCCCCACCCTGCATGGCGACCATCAGAGATTCATCATCTAGCTTGGAACATCTGTGACCACTTGGAGACCATTTCTGTCCCCAAGGGTGGGTCTCACTTTGCACTGTCCCCAGGAATCTGAGAATTGGGTCACACTACTTCCTGTGTCTGCTGCACACCCTGGGCAGCCTCTCTGGGCCACTGGGTACAACTTTGGAACTCCCCAGGACTCCCTAGCTGCTGACCTGGGCCTCCTGGCCAGACTTGCACAACAGCCTGTGTCCCTGGACCCACTGCAGGTGTACTGAGCATTTCTCGCCTAGTCTCTGTGGTCACCGGACACAGGAGGCATGGCAAGGGGAAATGGAATATGGGGTGCTTACTGGATGATGCAGAGGGCTTGACACTGAATGACTGGCACTGTTCCAAGGAGACTGTGTGGCCAGCCAAGCTCAGGAGGGTGGAGGCAGAGTCCAGCCTCGCACTACCTCCTGTTCTCCAGAGAGTAGGAGCCTCCTTCCCTTCCCTTTCCTTCTCTTCCCTTCCTTTCAGGTCCCCTCCTCTTTCTTCCCTCCCCTCCCCTCCCCTCCTTTCTCTTCCTTTCCTGCCTCCCTCCATTCTGCTGTTTTCCCCTCCCCTTCTCTCCCCTTTGCTCCTCTCCCCTCATCTTTTCTCCCTTCCTCTTCCTCTTCCTCTTCCTTTCCCTTCCCATCCCATTCCCACCCAAGGCCTCTCTTCCTCCATTCTTCCTCCTGCCCCTCTGGCCCAGGGATGCCCACACTGTGTCCTGCTCTTGTGAGTGTTCCTGAGGCTGGCTGGAAGCTGCACCTGTACTAGGCTCAGGGATGTCAGACCTCCTATCTCATCAAGCCCTCAGAGCCCCTCGAGAGGAAGCATCACAGTCATCTACTCCCCAGAAGTGAGCGGCAAGCCCCGGGGCTGGGATGCATGTTGGGCTCAGCCACAGGCAAGGTCCTTGTACCATGGAGTAGTTAGGCCCAAATGTGGGGTAGATTCAAGATGGCAGGCCACAGGGGATGGACGGACATGAGGACCCGAGTGTGGGTTGCAGCTCTGCCTCTTTCTAGCATGGCCTCAGTTTCCTGTCTGTTTCAGGAGGACACTGCCCACTGACAGGCTTCAGTAAGGACCTGAGCAGTAGGGTGGGTCTTGGTGCTCCACCCCTTCTCGAAGCTCCCTGGCCTGAAGTGGCCATCGGGCAGCCAGCTTCATTCTTAGACCCCTGCTTGTCACTGCAGATGGTTCTTCCTGGGGGCAGAACGCAGTGTCTCCCTGGGAAGAGACTTGCAGCCTCCAGAGCTGCCTCTGGGTGAGAGGCAGAAGGTGTCCAGCTGCTGCAGTGGGATTAGCAGGGGGCACCGCCAAGGACCTCCCTCAGCCCCACACACCTCTATGGCTCAGTGCCCCTCCCGGGCTGAGTAACTGGTTCCAGAACACCCCAAAGGCCGGAGGATGACGTCAGCCCACCCCAGGTGCACAGCGCCTCCCAGCGCCCCGCCCTTGCCCTCGTCTCCTGCATCCTCCTCTGTTGAGCCCAGAGTTGGTGTGGAATCATCACATGAGAGACATGAGGATCAGCATGCGTGTGGGTGTGCGCTGCACGCACAGGCACGCGCTCACACAAGGAGCAGTAGGATGCCCCTTTTCATGGTCCCAGAGCTCTGGATCCCGAAGCCCCTGCCCCAGTCCAGCAGCTTTGCTGTGCTCGGCGGTGGGGCAGAGCTCTTGCTAAGAGCTCTCTTCAGATGCCTGGCTCAGTGCTTTCTCACAGTATTCCTTGACTGTCGCTGTGGTGACACTAGGACAGCGGCATCGGGAGACACCTGCCAATCTCCTAGCAGAAAAACTGGGAAAGAATGACAGAACTCAAGAGTGGGCAGCGCCCACACAGGATGCCAGGAAGAGGGTTTCATGCAAGGTGCCCAGGAGTCCTGCCACGGTGCCTATGTTTCACTCTGGTCACGTCACAGTGGGCAGAAACCTCCCACTGTTGGGGATGCAGGGGACACCACACTCCATGAACAGCCTGTGTTCTATGCAGCGTTACAGCCAGAAGGAACAGACATGCGGTGTACACTGAGTCCTGTGGGCATTGAAGCCCAGGACATACGCGGTAAGCAGGAGCCCATCTCCAAGCAGAGCGCCGAGGAAGTGAGTCGGGCCGTGCTCACTGCCCTTGGCCACAAGTGTCCTGAGCTCCTGCCTCAGTTCTTCCTGCCCAGCTCTGAGAACCCAGTAGGGCAGGGCAGGGCAGTGCCTCTGGCTTCAGGCTTGCTAAGCCTCACCAGGTGTGGGGGCATCTGGTTCTGATAGCAGCTGATGGGACCCACTGGAGCCCTCGATGGCCACTGCAATGCACAGGCTGACCCTAAAGGGGCTGCCCTGAGTCCCTCTGGGGACCTGAGTGCCACCGCAAGGCCAGCAGGGACCAGGCTGCTGGGAGTGGAGGTGCTCTTGGCTGTCCCAACAGCAGCAGCAGCTGGAGGAGGAGATGCCTGGCACACCGAGGAACACAGAGAGAGCTGCTGCCACCTGAGTACAGCCTGAGCCGGGCAGCCTTTCCGTCCTCTATCTCACCTGCTAGCCATCAGCCTCTGGCCCATGGGGTGCACCTGACCCAGTGTCTCTGCACAGCGCTTACCATGCTGGGACTCGCCCCTTTTACCTGTCACAGGACAGGGATCCTGCAGGAGCTCTGAGCACACCCAGAGCCCACTGCCAGTGGTGGTATGAGATGTCACCTAACTCAAGGCTTCATTCACTCGCCTGCTAGCCAAGCACTGGAAGTGAAAGGAAACAGCCATGTCCTGCCACACACTGAAGACAAAATAGAAGGCACTGGCTCTCCAGGATGCCTGCTGGAGGGCAGTACATTCTCCTCAGATGTTAAGCCCCAGCCCCATGCTGAGAGGAGCAGCTCTGGAAGGGCAGGTGCTACCCTCAGAGCCCATGAGCCTTTCACTGGTTTACAGCTCACTGTGCTGGCCAGAGATTGGCCCTGGGCTGGGTCCTTGTCCCCTCCCCCCTCCTTGTGTTGCACTGGCCCTCTGGCTTTCTCTGATTCTGCCTGCAGTGGAGCCCACAGCTTCCTCCCACTCTGGCATCCCACCTCAGGCTAGCTGACCATGGGCAGACACCTTCAAAACTGAAGCCAGAGCCCCAGCCAATGTGTCCTAGGTGGTGAGTGCCAGGTATTTTGTCCCAGCAACAGAAAGGTGGCCAGTCCACTCGCACCCCAGGCAGTAGGGCCTTAAATCTTCACAATGGGTTTGGCCAGGAGCCCAGACCCCAGGGAGGGAGACAAGCAGCTGCCAAGGCCACTGTCACCATTGCAGCTCCTCAGCTGTGCACTGGTACACAGAGCAATACGGGAAAGCACCCCAGTGCCCTTTCAGACACAGGCCAGTGGCCCTGGTGATCATAGCTGGCCAAGAGTCACCTATTTAGCAAACCTAATAGGCAGAAATTTTAGTAGCGGCTTAGGTTTAGCAAAGAACTGCGCGGCAGGCAGGCAGCACCCCTGCATTCTCTACTCTCCACAGTGCTGTTCCTTGTTGTTGATGGCTTTCCTGAAAGGCTCAGCTGAGTCAGTGCCCACAGAGGCATGTGTAAGTCTGCAGGTCTCTGCTTCTGCCCAGGTCTGCTCCTTGGACTTTGCCTGGGGATTCCGCAGTCGTGCCCCATCTGCCTGCAGCTCAGATGCTTTCCCTCCCTGTAATCCCTATGATCCCATCCTGAAAAGTCACTCAGAAGACTGTGAGGTTTGCTTCCTAATGAGGTGATACGTTGCTTGTTTATTACACCCCGAGTTTTAGTGTGAAAAAGCAAGCAATTCCTCCAGTAAATCCCTTTCTAAGGAATTCTATAGCTAAAAACATGTACATTGGTTAAGCCTTTTCTATTTTCTGCACCCAAAGACGGCTGACTTATTTCTGAATAAAAAGATTGGGGTTTTTTGATTGGTTGGTTGGTTGGTTTTAATTCCCTGTGGATTGACCCAGGTGAAGTTAGAGCCCTAGCCATTTTTACTTACTTTTAAATTCTAGACAAGTTCATGCTAAGTTGCCTGGACCTGCCTTAAACTTGTGCTCCTCCTGCCTCAGCCTCTGGAGCCGCTGGGATTACAGGTGAGGGCCACTATGCCCAGCTATTTTTGAATTTTGCTTGCTTTCAGGAGAGTATGTCAAATTACTCTTACCAAAAGGTGTGTTACTTAGTTTCCTGCAGAAATAGCTCATTTGGAGACCGGCTTCCACGACTGTTGATTTCATTGGTTTATTTATATATTTTTCTTTTTGAGACTAGAAACATGCCTGGCAGCACGGGGCTACAGCTCATTTCTAGATGTCCCCCAAAGCCTCACATGGCCATAGATGGAGCATCTCGGGGTGGCTGGCTTAAGGTGTGTGGATGACACTGTGACACTGAGATTAGGAGTATGGATAATGGGAGCCCCGCCTTGGAAGTGGGTGGCACCAGGCCATAGGCTTGCTGTTGATAAGTTATCAGTAGGCTGTGTGGGGTGACATGGAAAGAGGGAAGGCAGGGTCCTTGCTGCTGCTACCGCCGCAGCCTTCCTGCTCTGCCATGAACCGCTTCTCCTCTGCCACCACCCCCCTTCCCTGCCCTGCCTGCCTGATGTGGAGCTAGCCACCCCTGAGCAGACACCTCTCCAGATGCGAGCCCAATAAACCCTTCCCCCTTGGGCTTTAGGTGTCAATCAGTGAAGGAGCCACTGATTGAAGGTGTTTGGATTCGGGGGCAAGCAGTGCAGTCAAGACGTCTGCCGGCTGTGGCTTGGCCAGAAGCTGTGCCATCCATCCCAGCAGCCACAAGCACAGAGGAAAGGGGTGCTGGTGACCGATTCAAACAAGGAAGAAATGTCGCAGTGGAGGGTGCACTCAGCCCACTCAGGAGCTCTGGTGCTCAGCCAGAGGAGCCTGCAGGCTCGCTCTCTGCCCCTGGTCTCATTTAGGAGACAGCTCCTGGCCTGCGGCTCAGTTGCTGTAAGTTTTGACACATCCCACCCAGCCAGTTGCCTGTTTGCCTGGCCCTATGCTCCTGCCTAGGCTGGACCATGCCAGGCCCCCTGGAGAGGCAGCAAGATCCTGGAGGACCCTGCCTGCTCTGGAGGGAGCATGCTGAGCAGCAGCAGTTCTCTGGGAGAGTCAGGGGGAAGACGCGGTCCCTGGCAAGCGCTCATGTGGGTAGACAGGAAGTGGGTCGGGCGCTGCTCCGACTGGCAGGTGCAGAGGCCTCCACAGAGGCCTCACGACCTCAAAGCTGAGGAGCTTCCCTGCAAGGGTCCCGTGCAAATGTACTACAGAAAAGAATTCCCCAGACCAGACCTGAGGAGCTTCCTTCCAGTTATCCAGCCTGTTCCCACTGGGAGCCTGTCTGCCCCCAAACCTGCCCCGAAGCCTGACACAGGCCGGGGGAACTGCAGCAGCGCTCACTCCCAGGAGGCTGCGTCTTCATTCCTGATTCCGGGAGGGAGTGTGCCAAATCAGACGTCCTTAAGCTCACACCTTTCCTTAACACTCGTTTCGTTTTAAGAATTGAAAACTCAGCAGACCGCAGGGGCCCCTCACTCGCAGGACCTGCGTGTTAGCACCAGGCATCTTCCCCATGCGTGTCTTGATTGCAGCAGCCCCAGGGGCTGAAGTAGGAGTACCACAAGGGTAAGCCACGCCAGAGCAATGCAGAGAAACCCTGTCTCAGGACAGAAATTAGAAAGGGGCTGGGGATGCAGCTTCGTGGGCAAGGCCTGGGCTCCGCTACTAACAATGCAAAAGAAAAAAAATTTTCCTGTTATTGTAGTGCGCATTAAGACCAACCCCCAAGAGAGGAGGGTCGCCTCCCAGGCCTAAGGCTGACTTCCCTCCGGAGATGGGGTCCACGGGGTGTGGCCTGGAAGGCTTCGTGTCCCTCCCACTCTCTGCTCTCTGCTTCTCATCTGCCAAGCCGTGGGTGCCTCCTCCACCAGGCCCCCACCACAGAGCCAGCCGGCCCCCTCTGCACCGTGGCCAAGACAAACCACTGGTCCTGTAAGTGCTGTGTGCTGAGTATCATATCATAGTGATGAGAAAGACACCAAGACCTCAGCCTCATCCATCTCTGAAGCCTCCTGTGAGTATAAAACGAGTAAGGAGCTGGGTGTGTTGGCGCACGCCTGTAATCCCAGCACTCAGGAGGCTGAGGCAGGCAGATTGGCACAAGTTCGAGACGAACCTGGGCTACAAAAGTGAGCTCAAGGTCAGCCTCAACTGCATAATGAGACCCCGTCTCAAAAAGACAAAAAAGAAAACAAACAAGTAAGGGCGCAGGCAGGACGTCTTGAAAGTACTTAAAAATCTTTAAGGACCACAGTCAGCTTGAATCACCTTTCAAACTGTTTGTAGCAAGGCGGACCCCTTCTTCTAGGGACAGGCACCCCGGGTGTGACTTCTGTGCTCATCCACAAAGGGTCACAGCTCCATGCCTTCCTACGGAAGGCCACTGTCTCTCTGGTGAGGCTGGCCCTCAGCCGATGGCCGTGGTCACTGTTTGGGGGTAGGCCTTTAAGTGGTTTTGCAGGGCCTCAGGGGCTCATTTCTGGCTGCAGGAGGCAGGGGTGGCATTCAGGGGACGTCTCTGGAGCCTGCTTCTCCTGTCCTTCTTCCACCTTGGTGCCTGGAGTGGTTGCTCGAGATCACTGCTGAGGGGCTCTGAGGATAGTGCTTAGGGCGCAGCAGGCCTCAACGACTGTGGCTGGCACCTTTAGCCATTGTTCACCCAGATACCACACACTGCACTCCCCTAGGTTTTCTTCCCTGTGTCAGAAACACCATTCCTGTGGCTGCTGGAAGCGCCCAAGGCCAGCTGCTTTTTCTTCCCTTTAGGGACTGACTTGCTGGCCTGGAGGTCTGTCCCAAGGACATTTTCTTGGTCTCCAAAAAGAGAGTCCCGGAATGTGGGTCACCTCTTAGTTCCACGCATTTGGGGAGGCAGAGGTCCTTGAAATGTACATTTAAATCTCCAGACTTTCCTTCTTCACAGACAGGGGCTGAATTACAAGAATCACTCTTTCTTTCATTGCCTCTTCCTGGGGAAAGCTGTACACACGCTGGGGAATATCTTTATCATCTAAATGTTCCATATCCTTGTAAATCCTACACTTGAGTTTTTAAGAAAGTTTCTCCTTTTAAGATTTTATTAAGGCTTTGTGTGCTTCTCACTGAGATCTTGTTTCTAATGTGATCTTTGTACGTTTGCATTCTGCCACTACGCGACTAAGCTCTGCTAACTCTTCCGTGGGTCCTCGGGGCGCTTCTCTCTTTGCCACGCTTTCTCCAGAGCCCCTGTGTGCATGGTGGTCACTGGCCCTCGGGGGAGCTGGGCCATGGACGCGACACAGCAGTGTTCTGCAGGCCCTATGGATACTCTCCTTCCTTCTGTTAGCTCCCTTTGCCTGTTGGGGCTTCTGCTGACCTACTCAGTGGGGATGATTGAACCATCTTATCCACAGGAACACAATAGTACCCCTTCTTCCTGGGGTGACTTTGCATAGGATTATGTTTTGTGTGGGCCCTCTCTGCTACCTATTTAACCTGCGCTTAGCTTCTCTAGGTGTGGGGGCAATGGGTGTCAGACTTATCAATTCTGCGTTCCAGGGTGCCTCCTGCTTAGAGGATGAGGTTGCTGCTGGGCCTGGATCCTCTACCCACTCCTATCCTCCTACGTTCTCTCTCTCTCTCTCTCTCTCTCTCTCTCTCTCTCTCTCTCTCTCCCT
>PVJA010004990.1:0-81862 GCA_004027025.1 Myocastor coypus | reverse complement strand
TTTTTTTTTTTTTTTTTTTTTTTTTTTTTTTTTTTTTTTTTTTTTTTTTTTTTTTTTTTTTTTTTGAGACAGGGTCTCGCTATGCAGTTGAGGCTGGTCCTGCGCTCACTTTTGTAGCCCAGGCTGGTCTCGAACTCACACCAATCCTCCTGCCTCAGCCTCCCAAGTGCTGGGATTACAGGCGTGAGCCACCACGCCCAGCTCCTAATTAATCTTTCAAGAGATATTTCAAAGCAGTCAACTATTGGGGCAGTGGCACGGTTGTTATTGGTGGCTTTTAGCCAGATTTATGTTGAGAATCAAGAGCAAAGAGTCAAGCAGGATGATTTAAAATGTGAGTTTGGCCAAGAAGGAAGCATCAGGAAAGCTGTGGACTGCAAAGATGGAGCTAAAAGGATTTCCATTACTGGGAAGGAACCAGAGAATCAAAAGGATGGCCTGAGGGCATCATAAGAGGTGGCAGCTCTCCACCCTTTGCAGCCCCAGAATTGCAAAGGAAAGAGGCTTTGCCTTGAGAACAAAGCCACAGACATCCAAGTACCAGAATGGTGGCAGCAGCCAAACCAGGTTCCAAAATAGCATCCACATGGAGAATTGGTTTTTCAGAATCAAGTTCATGGTGTTCATCAATTCAGGCACTCCACCCATATAACTAAGAGAGAAGGAAGCCTGGCTACTGCTCCAGCTGGCAGCAATGCTTGGCATTATCCACATAGACCTATGCAGAATGCATGAGTTCTGAGGTTGAGAAGACTTCTACTTCGATTTCAGAAGAAGGCTTGGGAGGCCAGGCAGTGTGTCCCTGAGAGTGCAGTGTGTGAAGCAGAGAGTGAGAATCCTATTCAGTGGAAACCCCAGAAGTTTGGAGAAGCCAGGAACTTGAATTATGCAAAGAGGGAGCAAGGGGTGGAGCTGTGTAATGCCTTTGGAGCTCACAACTTAGTGCACACTGTTTTGGATGTTCCAGTTGGAACTATGGGATTTAATGTTTACCCTGCTGGATGTTGGACATGTATTGGTCCCAGTGTTTTTTATTACCCTGTTGTTTGCAACTTTTGGAATGCTAATGTTTATCTTATGCTTTTGAATGTTGGATATATTTAACTTTTCTATTGTACAAGGGCCCACACTTGAGAGTTTGCCTTGGATCTTGGAGGACATTTGGGATTTGGACTTTTCAGCAGTGCTGAAACTGTTGGGACTTTGGCAACTCTTCCAGATGGACTAAAATGTCTTTTGTACAAAGGGATACATGTGAGACTTTGGGGGCCCAGGGGCAGAATGTTAAGGTTTATGCCTAGTTTTCCCCCCAAAGCCTCATGCAATCATGGGATGGGGACTTCTATAGATTGAGACTTGACTCATGAGTTACTGGGATTATGTGTTTTACTTATGAGATTATGTATTTACTTATGAGATTATGGGTCTGAGTACTGCTGGGAATTATAGGTGTGGCCTGAGGCAGATAGGCTAAGGCAGACAGCCTGGTGTAATTTAAACAGAGACAGAGAAACAGACTAGCAGTTTTTAAAAAAATATATATATTTATTTATTTTTATCATTTTTAATAAGAAACAACAATAAAATAGTTTCAAAACATGTTAGTAGATTCGCAATAGTTGACACATTGCATAGTGTTGTCTTCATAATAGTTACACAGAGCATAGGGTGTAGACATGAAGAATTTTCTGATAGATATTGGTAAGGAAAGAGAAAAGAAAGAGAAAGAAAAAGATAAAGAGAGAAAAGAAAGAAAGAAAGGCAAAAAGAAAGAAAGAAAGAAAGAAAGAAAGAAAGAAAGAAAGAAAGAAAGAAAGAAAATAAAGAAAGAAAGAAGAAAAACAATTTCTTCTCTTTGAGCTGCGAGGAAGTAGTTGTATACACAGTCCAATGTTCCTTATTTGCATTGGGTTACTGGTCAAACTAGCATTGTTGGAGGTTGTTGATTTAAGCTGACTTGCAATCAACACCCCCTTTTTTCTGGTTATGCCTCTAAAAGACCAGAATGACAGGCATCCCAAGCATGAAAAATCTTTTAAAGGTTCTTAGGAACAATATCTGATTCATCCTGTGTGCATAAGTGCATGGTTTTGTTCCTGCTATGCTTCCTCTCTTTCCTATGATTGACATTCAGCTGTGTTATGCCCTTTCATTTTTATTTCTTCTTTAGAGTTCTTACACTAGGGAGACTATACGATCCTTACACATGTAGGTCTTCCAGTATATCATTCTTTATAGTTGAATAATACTCCATTTTATGAAAATAACACATCTTTTTCAACCATTCTTCAAAAGATGGGCATTTTGGTTGTTTCCAAGATTTGGATATTACAAATTGAGCTGCTATAAACATAGGTGCACAGATATCGCTATGGTATGATGTCTTCAGTTCTTCTGGAAAAATTCCCAGGAGGGGGATAGCTGGATTGAATGGGTTTTCCAGTTCTAGTTTTTTAAGGAATCTCCACACCGCTTCCCATAGTGGTTGAATCAATCTGCATTCCCACCAGCAGTGGAGAAGAGTTCCTTTTTCCCTACAGCGTCTCCAACATTTGTTGTTAGTTGATTTCTTTAAGATAGCCATTCTTTCTGGGGTGAGATGGTATCCAAGTGTTGTTTTAATCTGCATTTCACGAATGGCTAGTGATGTGGAGCATTTCTTCATGTATTTAAAGGTTTGTTGAATTTATTTCTCTGAGAATTGTGTGTTCATCTCAGATGCCCATTTCTGGATTGGATCTTTGAATTTTGGGACCCTAATGGTTTTTAGTTCTTTGTAAGTTCTAGACAGCAGACTTTTGTCTGAGTACTTGTTAGTTAAAATCTTTTCTAAATTTGTGGGTCACCTTTTCACTCTGTTGGTGATTTCCTTTGACATGCAGAAACTTCTTAGCTGGAAGAGGTCCCATTTGTTGATGCTTTCAAGTGTTAAACGTGCATTTTGATTTTTATCCATGAACTTTTTGCCTACTCCAGTGTCTTCAGGATTATCTCCCACTTTCTCTTCCAGGAGATTTAATGTTTCTCTTCTAATATTTAGATCTTTAATCCATTTCAACTTTAGTTTAATACATGGTGATAGACTAGGGCCATTTGAGTTTTCAGCATTTAGAAAGCCAATTTTTCCAGCACCAATTGTTAAAGAGACTATCTTTCTTCCAGTAAACGTGTTTGGCCCCTTTGCCAAAAATGAGGTGACTGAGTGTGTATTTATTTGTTCTGCATCTTCTAATCTATTCCATTGATCCTCAACTCTACTCTTTTGCCAATACCACGCTGATTTTATTACTGTAGCTTTGTAGTATAACTTTAGGTCAGGAATTGTAATGCCTCCCGCCCTACATTTATTGCTCAGATTTGTCTTTGCAATTCTGGGTCTTTTTTGGTTTCAAATAAATTTTAGGAATGATTTCTCCAGGTCTGTGACATACGTTGATGGTATTTGGATAAGAATTGCATTAAATCTGTATAACAATTTAGGGAGGATGGCCAACTTCACAATATTTGTTTTTCCTATCCAGGAACAAGTAATATGTTTCCATTTTCTCAGATCCTCTGGGATCACTTTTTTCAGGGTAGTTTTCATTGAAAAGGTCTTTTATTTCCTTAGCTAGGTTAATGCCTAAGTATTTCATTTTCTTCAGTGCTATCATAAAAGGTGCTGTTTCTCTAATTTCTCTGTCAATGTGTTTGTAATCTGTGTACAGGAATACTATTGATTTTTGTGTGTTCACATTGTAACCTGCTATACTATGGAATTTGTGTATTAGTTCTACTAGCTTCTTGGTGGAATTTTTGGGGTCTTCCAGGTAGATTATCATGTCATCTTCAAATTGTGACCATTTTACTTCTTCTTTACCTATTCTTATTCCTTTTATTTCTCTGTCTTGTCTAATGGCTATAGCTAATGATTCCAGAACTATATTGAATAGAAGTGGTGATAGGGGACATCCTTGTCTTGTACCATATTTGAGACTAAAAGAATTGCGTTTTTCTCCATTTAGAATTATGCTAGCAGTTGGATTGTCATAGATGGCTTTTATCAGGTTGAGGTAGAGGCCCTCTATCCCAAGTTGCTGTAGGACTGTGAACATGAATGAGTGTTGGACCTTATCAAAGACCTTTTCGGCATCAATTGAGACAATCATGTGATTTTTGGTTTTGGCTCTATCGATATAGTGTATTGCATTTATAAATTTGTGTATATTGAACAATCCTTGCATCCCTTGGATGAATCCTACCTGGTCATGGTGTATAATCTTCTTGATGACTTGTTGCATTCTACTGGAGAGTATTTTATTGAGGACTTTTGCATCTATGTTCATGAGAGAAATTGGCCTATAGTTTTCTTTTCTAGTTGCATCTCTTTCTGGTTTTGGTATCAGTGTAACACTTGCCTCTAGGAATGATTTTGGAAGGACTGCTTCCTTTTCAATTTCATTGAAGAGTTTGAGGAGTGTTGGGATTGTATCTTCTATAAACTTGTTGGAGAATTCAGTGGTGAATCCATCAGGTAGACTTTTCTTTCTCGGTCTGATTTTCATTACATTTCATATTTCATTGGTTGTTATTGGGTTATTGAGAGTTCTTATATCTTCTTGATTGAGTTTGGGTAATTTATAGTTTTCTAGAAATCTGTCCATTTTATCTGTATGTTCAGTTCTGTGAGAGTAAAGCTTCTCAAAGTAGCTATTTATGATCCTCTGAATCTCTGCTGGGTCTGTAGTAATTTCACTCCTTTCATTCCTTAATGCTTGAATTGGAGTCCTTTCTTTCCCCTTTTTGATGAGGTTAGCTAGGGGCTTATCAATTTTATTTAATCTTTTAAAGAACCAGATTTTTGATTCAATAATTCTTTGTAGTATTTTCCTTGTCTCAATTGAATTAATTTCTGCTCTAATGTTCATAATTTCCTCCCGTCTTTGGGTTTTGGATTTAGTTTGCTCTTTCCCTTTCTAGTTGGTTTAGGTGCTCCATGAGAACATTTATGTGCTCCCATTCTGTTTTCTTAATGTGTGAGTTCAGAGCTATAAATTTCCCTCTAAGAACCGCTTTCATTGCATCCCATAAATACATCCCATAAATTCTGGTAGGTTGTGTTTGAATTTTCATTAAATTCTAGATATTAAGTTCTTGTTTAATTTCATCTGTAACACCCTGGTTGTTGAGAAGAGTATTGTTTAATATTTATGTATTTGTGGAGTTCTTGCTCTTTCTTTTGTCGTTTATTTCCCATTTCATTGCATTGTGGTCAGGTAATATGCATGGGATAATTTTTGTTTTCTTGCATATACTTAAGCATGACCTATGTACTAAAATATGATCTATTTTAGAAAATGTCCCATGTGCAGCTGAAAAAAATGTGTATTCAGAAGTGGTTGGGTGGAACACTCTATGTATGTCTACTAATTCCAGTTGTTCCAAGTTCTGTTTCAATTCTGTTGCTTCTTTGCTAATTTTTTTTGTCTACTTGACGTATCTTTTTTGGATAAGGGTGTGTTAAGGTCTCCTGTTAAGATTGTGGTATTGGACATTAGGTTTTTCAAGTCTGTTAAGGTTTGCCTTATATAATTTGCTGCTCCCGCATTGTGTACATACATATTTTTGAGTGTTAACTCTTAATCTTGAATTTTTCCTTAACCAGTACGTAGTGGCCTTCTTTATTTCATTTGATCAATCTTGGTTTGAAGTCTGGACTGTCTGCAAACAGGATTGCTATCTCTGCTTTTTTTGAAGTGCTGGGGCATGTAGTATTGTTTTCTACCCTTTAACTTTTAGCTTATGAGTTTCTTTATGAGTTAAGTGTGTTTCTTGTATACAGCATATTGTTGGATTTTGCTTCCTTATTCACTCTGCCAGTCTACTTCTTTTTATTGAATGATTGAGTCCATTTACATTGGTGGTTATAGTTGAAATGTATTGACTTATGATAGATATGCCTTTTACTTAATAATGTTTATCCCTTTTTCTCCTGTGTTGAGTATCATATTAGATGGGATCTTTCTATTCTCATTTCTTGGGATTGAGTAGCATTGGTCCCTCTGTAAAATATTCTTTAGTATACTGTGTAGGGTTGGCTTTGACGTCATGAAATTCTTCAGTTGTTCTTTGTCATGGAAGTATTTCACTTCTCTCTCATACTTGAGAGTTTTGTGGGATATAGCAGTCTGGGCTAAAATTTGTTTTAATGGAGAACTTGAAGCACTGTGCTGCATGCTTTTCTTGACTTCATGGTTTGTGAGGAGAAATCTGCTATTATTCTGATGGGTTTTCCTTTAAATGTGATGTTTCTTTTCTCTAGCACCTTTTAGTATTCTGTTCTGCTGAATTTCTGGAATCTTGACTATTATATGTCTGAGTGTGTTTTGATTCGGGTTGATGTTATTTGGGGTTCTGTATGCTTCAATTACCTGAATGTGTGATTGTGTTCTCATATTTGGGAAGTTTTCTGCTATTACTTCTGCCCATATTTCTTTAATATCATTTGTGTTGACTCCTTCCTTCTCATTAATTCCTATTAATCTCATGTTGTTCATTTTTGCATCATCTCATAGATGTTGAATTATTGTTTCCTGCATCCTGGTTGTTTTTAAAAGATCCTTTCTTACCTTTTTGCCAGCTGGGACTGTGTATTCAAGATCTGAGAGTCTATCTTCACTTTTGTTCATACGGTTTTGCCAGCTTGTGAATGAGATTTTATTTTCTCGTATATCTCTTTGAAACTGTTTCATGTGATCTATTTCTTTCCTATAGCGCTCCACCAGGGAATCCATCATTTTTCCATTCTCCTCTAATTTTTTTAATCAATGTCTTCTTTAGTAGTATTGAAATCTGTCATTATAGTTATCCTTTCTCTCTCTAGTTGCAGGATTATTTCTGTTCTGTTCTCCTCTCTACCTTTCTGTAGTTGTTCCCCTACTTTAGATGCTATTAATTTGGACATGTCTTGGTTAACTTCAGAGATTATTTCTGCTCTGGTTTCCTGTATATGTTTCTCCAGTTGTTTTTCCACTTCATGCATTTCTTTTCTCACTTCAGGTGTTATCTCTGATGTGAGTTGCTGTATACGTTTCTGCAGTTGTCTGTCTACCTCAGATGCTACCGATTCAGAGATTTTTTGTCTGCATGATTCTCGTTTTCTTCCATGTTAGTGTCTTCTGTATTTGTTTTGGGCAGACTTGGGACCTGAAATTGGATCTTGCTCCTTGTCTTTATCATTTTTTGTAGCAGTGATCTCTGCACTTTGGTGGACTTATGCAGTTAGCGCCTATGGAAATTTGGGTCGGAATCCACCAAGCTTATCCCCCCAGCCCCCAGACGTGTTTGGCTGAGATTCAGCACTCAGGCAGCTGGCTGCCATGAGGCCCAGTGGGTCAGGACAGTGGTCAGCAGTGTGGGTACGGTTGGTGGCCGTATGGGGACAGTGGGTAGAGTCAGAGCACGGGCAGTTGTTGAGTCAGGGGATGAACACCGGCTCAGAAATTTTTTACCTGGCTGTTGGGAGGCCTGGTCAGGAAGGTGGATGGAATTGAAGCTCCGGCTGTTGGTGAGTCCGGGGATCCACGCAGGCTGAGGCTGCTGCACGACCTGGTTGGAATGGAGGGCTCAGTCTGAGGTGGAGCTGGGCAGGAGGCCAAACTCCTGCATCAAGATGTAGGGCTGGCAGCTCCGAGGTGGAGCTGCTGTTCTGCGGGCTCTAGAGGGTGAACGGGCAAGTCCAAGCTGGAGCCGCCGCACTCCTGGAGGAAGATGGTACACGTGTAGCACCAAAGTGGAGCCGCCGCGCTGCTGGATGGAAATGGCGTGCGAGCAGGTCCCAGGGGGAAACTCTGAGCTGCTGGATGAAGATGTCGTGTGAACAGGTCCTTGCAGGGAGCCGCCGCGCTGCTGGAGGAAGGTGGTGCGCAAGCAAGTCCCAGGAGGAGCCGCCACACTGCTGGATCCAGACTAGCGGTGTTGCTCTCTGCTCCCCTGGTTGGTTGGTTGCCTCTGTTACAATTGTTGCTGTGATGCCGCCGTGAACCGGATGCTGTCTGCCCCGTTCCACTCAGCCTTGGGGCAGTTGAATATGGACTGAAACCTCCAGTAAGTGTGAGCTAAGAAACCTTTCCTTCCTTCATTTTGAGGGTTGGTATTTGTCCCAGCAACGAGTAAAAAGTAACTAAGGCAACAGTTTTATATCTCTTGCATAACATTTGGTGCATCAGAGTCATTTGGGGTGGAGCTTAGTTCAATAATATAGCTCTGTGGGAGGTACTGCCTAGATGGGACCTCGTGAACTACACAACCTCTTTTGGTCATTTAATAGTAATGAGAACAGAAAGACCGCTCAACTAGCTTGGGTCGTGCTGTCCTAAGTGATGGTCAGAGTCTCAGAGAAATAGGGCCTGGTGCAATTCTGCTGTGTCCCTTGCCTCCCAGGCCATTCCAAACCCCACTTTGACTGTGACCATTTTACTCTTGCTATGTTTCTGGCACTGCTTTAGCGAGTTCCCAACCTATTTCTCTCATTCTTTACCTGGAATAATCTTTCTAGTTTCTAAGCACTCAGTTTACCACTCACCTGACTCCTGCCCTGAGGTTTTCTGTGAGAGTCTCAGTCTAGATTTGCACTCCCTAAAGACTCCCTTAAGACAACCTTTGCCTCTATGACACTCTGTTCTTATTCTTCACAATTTCAATTTTCAAATAGCTGTATAAAATCTATGTCCCTGATTTAGATTTTATGCTACATTACTTCGGGGATATTTCACTTCTACTACATTATCCCCAGCACTGACTTAGGTACTTGATGTTTAATAGGTACACATTAAATTTTGTTGAAAAATTAAAATAGCTAGTTAACATTTGAGCATAGCTTGAGATGGAGGCATCTATTGTTATATTCTTATCTCACCATGACTGGCTTTCACAAAAACCTACAAAAGTGAATGTGGCGAAGCTTTCCATTATTGAAGAGTAGTGGTTCTAAATTTCACCCTCTGAAGTGTAAATACTTTTATATTGGATTTAATAAATAAAATACCACTTTTAAATAAAACTTTTGCAAGTTTTTTTTTTTTGATAAGAATTTATATCAGGAGTTACCATCAGCAAATACTGCTCTAAATTTCTCAGACCCATCTATGTCTGCAATAGTTGTAAGGATCGCTTGTAGGCAGTGTGGAAGCAGGTTGTGGGGCAGGAGCAAGATTCCTAAAGTTAATAGACGGAGAAGTTAAACCTCAGCTCTGTTGCTTCTCTGCTGTATCATGCTGGGACAACTTCTTAAGCATTGGTCAAGCCTAATAGTTTTATCTACAAAATAAAGTCTG
This sequence comes from Myocastor coypus, assembly GCA_004027025.1. Lineage (NCBI taxonomy): Eukaryota > Metazoa > Chordata > Mammalia > Rodentia > Myocastoridae > Myocastor > Myocastor coypus. Next base: position 72,548 of record PVJA010004990.1, on the reverse strand, counting down.
ATTATAAGATTTAGCTTATGTTAGTATTGATTCTACTCCTCTCTGTCTCTCTCATAATAAAAGGGATTTGACCTGGGGTTTTTCTACTCAGATACATTGTCAACCCTTTAAGGTAAGTTTACTATTATTTTTTATTTTTATTTTGAGACAGGGCCTCTGAGAAGGTTGCTGAGGTGGAGCTGGAATTTATGATCGTCCCTCCTCTGCCTCCCAGGGTGCTGGGACTGTAGGCACTCTATCTATCTATCTATCTATCTATCTATCTATCTATCTATCTATCTATTCATGGTAGCAGAGAATGAACTCAAGACCTTGTGCATGCCAGGCAAGCATTTATTCTACTGAGCTATCTCCACAATTCCCCCTCTACTTGCATTTTAAAGCCAATATATTTAAATACCATTTATGAGGGGCTGGGGAGATAGCTCTGTGGCACAAATGCCTGCCTGGCAAGTGCAAGGTTGTGAGTTTGAACCCTGGTCACGCAAAAAAAAAAAAAAAAAAAAAAGAAATAATAAAGAAAATAATACCATTTATAAATAAATAACAGCACAGAGCATGTCAGGTAGGACATACCAGGTACGTTCTGGCCTCTACTTTTGTTATCATTGCTGTATTATGCATCTATATCTATGACTTTTTATCACATGCACAGCAGTGTCTGGTGCAAAGTAGGCCCCAGCTCATTGGCAGCAGGATGCGGCCTCAGGCACTTTGCCCCTGCTGACACATTGCCCATAACTTAAAGTAAGTTTTGTTTTGCCTCAGTTTGTAGCAACTCAGCTCTTAGTTGGTGGAGTCCAGGGGCTAATGGCACGATGGAAGAGGTAAGATGGAGGGCACTTGCATCGTGGCCCACAGGAAGCAGCGAGGGAAGGAGCTGCTCTCTTCCCCCCCCCCCCCCGGATCTGACCAGGATCCACCTCCTAGCAGCACACTGGGCTAACAGTCACTAGGGGACTAATTCACCATTAAGTGGACAATCACCTCCCACAAGCCTCTGCGTGTGGGCACAAGAAATGTCCAGGTATGAACTGGAACAGATTCAGAGAATTCCATTGACAATACGCATGCTGCACATAGGTCAAATGTGTTTTGTGTAATAAACACAACTTCTTTAATAAAACAACTGGATGCTTTTGGCACCCAGGCTTGCTGTCCCATGCTGTACTAAGAGAGACTGGCAGAAGTTATTCTAGTTTTCTGTTAAAGATGTTTTATCAGCATACACTTACAGTACATAATGTTTATATTCATTGTGGGCAGTTAGCGCATGCATAAAGAGCATGCCTTTTCATGTTCCTTCCTTCCTCTTCTCTCCTCCCTCCCTCCCTCCCTCCTTCCCTCCCTCCCTCCATCTTTTGGTCCTCTTTTAACTTAGTGTTAAAAACTAATTTCTATGTTAATTTTTATTGAAAAAATGCAGTACCAAGAAAAATGATGGCAAGCTCAAGGATCCATCCCTGATACTGCCGCATGCTGTGCGGGACCTGGAACGTGGGGCACTGTGTGTTGGTCACTGAAACGGGGTGTAGAGGCATACACCTGTAATCTCAGCACTAGGGAGGCTGAGACAGGAGGAACACTACCAGTCTGTACTGCATAGTGAGACCCTGTGCCAAATCAATACATGATTAATTAAAAAAAAGATGAATTGATTATGCTAAAAGTAATAGGATGGAGTCAGTAAACCACCTTCGTATTATTTTTTTTTTCAAATATAAAGAAACACACAATCTACTCAATAAGAAATGTATAAATGTGTTTTGGGTCCTACATATACACACACAATAAAAATAGGAAATTTTAGACATTATACACATAACTGACAAGAAAAGACTGACCAGTTTATAGTTTCTAAAAGCTACTGATATGGTTTATTTGTAAATTCTTACCTTGTATATTTTACAAGATAAAGTATTTTAATACTTGCAATAGGGCCTGGCAGGATGGCTCAGTGGTGTAAAGCACCTGCTTAGGAAAGCTTGGGTGGCTTCAGGGACCGCGGTTCGATCCCAGGCACCACATGCTGCGCCAGCCCTGCCTTTGGGGCGGGCTGAGCCAGCCATAAAAACGAGTGAATAAACAACAAAGGTTCTGAAACAAGAAAAAAAAATAAAATAATTAAAAAAAAATACTTGCAATACCATCTTGGTTGCAGACTTACTATGCTTTCATCAAGGCATTGACAAGGCTTCTTCCCCGTGTAATTATTGTAGTATTCCAAAGATAAACATCATGAAAATTTGAAGCTATTACAATTATGCACTTATCATGCACTATTATTATGCACTAGTCATTGTGTCATTATGCACTAAAATCATGCAATAGTCATTAGCAACATGTCATACTTTATTTTATGTAGTGGAGACTATATGACGTTGGCTCTTATTGGGTTAACATACTGAGTCTGATGAACACCACATAAACCCTTAAGTTTTATGGAGAATCAGTGGATTTACTAAGTAACTAAAACCATGGGTATTGTTATCTAAACTCAGCGTTCTCATCCACAAAATAGCAACAATAGTAACATAGAATCAATGTGAAGATTCATTTAAATAATGCATATGACATTCGGCATATTTTTCAGCACAGTTTAACACAAAGCAAAAGTTAACTTCACAGTGCTACATGGGAAAGGAGGGCATGTGAAATGCCACTGTGTGGTATGCAGTATAAAGAGTGTTCCAAAATCACAGTCCAGAAAATGGAGGAGGGAGCATCACTCCTCTCCAAATTCATCTGTGGCTATGTGGAAGAGAGAAGGTTCTCAAGTGATGGAGTGGGTTTGTCCAGTGGGGTCAGGAAGCTCAAACCTTGGCTGAAGATTGAGTGGCAGATGAGAAAAAAGATGGTAGACTATAAAAAAAGTGACACTAGATTGGATGCTTGTGAAATGCGAAGATTCCTTTGTATCAGTGGCTGCTGTTGATTTGAAGCTTAGTGACAAGGTAAGATGTTGCTGCAGTCAGATGCTGATCTGCAGAGGCAATGGGTCCAACTTGTGCAGTAATTTAAGCAGTGTGAAACCTGTGCAAATGCTCTTTGGGGTCATTATATTTCTGCATAGCCTTGATAATGTATTTGCAACGGGTAGCACATTATAGTCTTATTAAATTTATTTGTTTCACAAATCATTCTTGCAAATGTCCACACTTCATCAAGGCTGCCCCTTAGATCTAATGTATTTATAAAATGTGGTTTTATTTATTAAATTTTGTTTGCTGTCAGGAGAGACAGACATGAATACCATGTTTAAAAAGAAGCCTATTGATGTGAGAACAAAACCGCACAGGTCCTGAGGTGGAAGCTCAGTTGGTTGGAGAAATGTAAATGTCCCCTATGTCTTACCTTCACATGACAAGAAGCATTATGGTCAAAATAAGATAGGTCTGAATCATTGCTTCTTAACATTCTAAAATCTGAATAATGTAAGCCTGTGCTTTTAGTTAGCTTTTATTTTTAAATTCTTGAAGCAACCATTTTGTCATAAGTGCTACTAGGTCATTGCAAGCCTCTCCTTTCTTACAACACTCTTTATACATAGTTATTTCAGATACATTAAAGCCAATTATAATTACCTTGGCCATATAAAACAACACCTCCTTATGCAAGGAGAATGTGATATACGGGGTGCAACATATACTGGTGTCAAAAGCAAGTTATTTTCATCAGACAATTATAGTTGTCTTTGACATCGGGCCTACAGTTCCCACCAATTAGTACAAACTGCAGGGTGCAATTCTAGAATTCTGCAGCGCTAGCACTACTGGTACTAAGTGGAATTTAGAGCATTTAAATACGGTAAGACCCAATAAATATCCTGATTTAACTTTTATTGGTTCCAATCAATAGTCTGTGTTGTCTGCACATTATTTTTCCTCAGCAAGAAAGTGCATATGGATTTTATTTTTTGTTGAGATATTAATTCTTCTTGTCAATGAAGTGCTTAATTTTCATTTTAACTCTATGTCTCTCCTGTATGCCATTGAATTGTTAAGAAGGCCAAATTTATAGTCACTGGTGGGGACTGAGAAGATCAGAGGAAGACTTTTGCAAAAGAAAAAGGCATTAAAAGAGAAAAGTGAACTTGCTTTCTATGGAATTTTGCATTCTGGCTAGTAGTATAATTACCTGATGTTCTTTAAGATAGTTCAGTTGTGAAGTAAAAAGTGTAAACAAGCTAAAAGAGCACTGCTGAATGCCTTATGGATTTTATTTCTTATTTTGAAAATTATATAAGTAAAAGTGCATGTGACTACGTGATGCAATAAGAAGGGATAAAAAGCAAGTGTGTGGATTAATTGGTCATTTTGCCTTTTGGCACCCGCACGTGTGGCTGGTTCATTTTTCTTTATGTAATTAACGAAGCTAGTCAGGCACCTTGACGATCCTTAGGGTTCCACATAAGCTTTCAGCATAATTCCAGAGATGGTACAATGGATAGTTGAATTTCTACCTTCACAGGACCTATCCTGTGACATAGTTGTCCTGATTTGTGTCCCTTAGACTTGCATACTTCCACAAATTTCCAGATGTCTAATACTTCATAGATAACTGTGTTACATTAGACATAGGAGTTCGAGTATTATCTTTTCAGGTAACTCATCTGGGACTTCTTTATAGGAGGATGGGGAAGGACAGCATCACTGGTCTCTTTCAGTTAGTATCAGGTGGGAACCTAATACGCCACCTCAAATACCAACGGCGCTGTACCAGTCAAAGTATTCTTAAACAATACATGTGATACTAAAATGCTACAAGAGGAGCAGATTCTTCGGGTCAGCACTCTAATAATGAGGCACTGGGAAAGATGGTAGCCGTGGAAGGCTGTATGGGGCCCTGAGGCTTACACCAGGGGAGGTGGAGGAGTCTCCAGAGGTGGCATGACTGTAGATTCCGGCTGTCATCTCCCCTCTAAAAACCAGACTCGCACACGTCCCAGCACATTCTGGTCTTTTTCCTCCAGGAAGTTTACAGGTACTCAGGGAAACATGCTACAGGAGTGAAGCATTGGGAAGGCACTGAGCATGAGACAGAGAGAGGCGCCATGGAGCACAAGGTGGATTTTAGACATTTGTTCCTTTGTTCTCTCAGTGTTCATGGAGAACCTAAGTGAATGTTGCAATGCAGTGATCAATCAGAAATGGATCCAAGCACAAGTTTGTGGTTTAGGAAATCCGAGACAAGCACACATCAATAATTATAGTACAATATAATGTGTGGTTAGTGCCCCTGGAGAGCCACAAGGGCAAATAAACAGGAGTATTCAGAGGGGAAGGTGACATTCTGAGTGGAGAGTCAGATAATTAGCTGTTCCTCTTTTTCTCTGAGTGGTTTCTGATCTCTTCCCTTGTGCTTCAGTTTCTCACCACTGCCTGTATTAGCAAAAGATAGCCACTCTGTTTCGAGTTATTACACTTGAATAACAGTGTGTTCCTCTACACTCAAGTGTTAATTTAAAGTGCCATATTTCTTGATCACAGATCACTTGGGGTGGCTGCAAGATATACTTATCAAATGGCAATGTAGTTACAGCTGCTGGGTAAACCCTCTAACTGGTCCACTTTGGGTAAAGTCAACTCAGTCAAGAAGACTTCATCCCCCAAATCAGTCATATCATGTATAACAAAAGCCAGTAGTCAACTAACCTCAAAGATAAAGGCCTTATCTTCATCTTAGTTCAGCATGCCCAGGGAACTGCTCTTTTTTGCTAGAGATTGGGGTAAGTAGGGTGGTGGTTTAAATGCATAAAAATATATTAGAGTAAAAGATGCCTGGCCATTAATCATTTGCAAAATACCCCTCCTTCAATAGTTTGAATAGTTATCCCATATTTTTGCCCCTTTGGGAGGCAGCTGTGCTAGTCCTATTTCGTGAATGTTTTTAGTTGTGTAGTGGGAGCTGCCTTGATATCCTGACTCAGTTCAAAATGTTTATCAGTCATGTCCACTTCAACTCTGGAGAAGAACACAAATTTGCACAGTGCCGAAAATCTGGTTAGTAACATTGATATGGAGCCTTTCATTAAAAACCCCACTTTCTGTTGGATGGCACCTGACAACAGCCTTCGCCATATTTTCAGTTATACCTCATAGAGCCACTCATGAAAGACAACTTTCAGAACTGCTTCAGAAAGTGGCAAGAATGAGGAGATAAGTTTGGTTGAAGTGAAGGTTGTATCTTGAGGGACCTTAAAGCAATATTACTATTTTTATAGTAATTAATGTTTTAATGAAAATACACTAGATTTTGGCCAGTCCTCAAATAGAGTTAGTGTTTTTCTTTCTTTCAAGTGTGAGAAAATAAATGTACCTATTGTATAATTCAGATTTTGTTATAATTAATTCTGTCATCACTCACTTTCCTAAATCTATCAGAGAAACTGTCCAGGCACTAAGAATAACAGCATCATCAAATACAATTTAAAAATCTGACTGTTGGTACCACATTGTACCATGGGCATGGCCAGAAAGACCACTTAGTTATGGACTCCTTGAAGTTAGCCCTCAGGAAGGGAAGAGAGCCTTTTCCTGAAGCCAACTACTCTTCAGTTTTCATGATATTTCTCTGCTTTCTCAAATTGTCCTTCCCCAGAACACTGTCATGGAATCTCGTCAGCACAACTGCCGCCTCTGTAGTGGCAGGGAGTGCGTGTTTCCAGTGGTGCATGGAGGAAATATACTCATAACACCCATTAGCATTAATGGGAGTTATCCACGTAAATCCCCTCACATCGATTAGAGAATAGGCCCCTTTTGATTTTAGAAATTTTTCCTGTGAGGATTTCCCTTGTGTCTAGTATGGGCATATAAATGGCCATTTTATTGTATTAAATATGTATCACATCCATCACTTTTAATGCTGTGCTGTGATGAAGACTTCTCAGTTCTGGGATCAGTTCGGAAAATATTTAAACTTGGCAAGCTAAACAAGCCTCAGTTGAGAAAGCCTAAGGGCCCCATTCAGGGGAACATTATCTACCACTTATGCCTGATTTAAAAACACACACACCCACCACACACAACTGAAATTACTCGGAAAAAAAAAAAAGTGTGGACAACACTGTCTTTGACTAAATTATAGGCTTTTACTATTCATTAGGAATGACTTTTCCATTATTTAGTCCAGAAAATCTTTATACAAATCAAGAGAGAGAAAGATTTCCTTGGAAGAGTTTGTTAACAGCAGAAAGAGAACAAATATAAAAGGTTCACTCAGTTCCTGCCCTAAGGCGACCATGTGGGATGATCTTTGCAGATGGTCTCTCCCTGGCCACAGTATTCACCTAGAAATGCTGGCTGAAGGGCAAATGCAATCCGTGCCACTTCTCCTTGTTGTATTATGAGTTGTAACTCTGCAGGTGGCTGTGTGCAAGATTCCAAAAGCAGAGAGAAATGAGCATCTTCTGCGGCCACAGGCTGCAGCGGTGTTGAACAGTCAACCTATTCTATTTCATCTTTAGATGGTGACATTCTCTATGCAGGGACACAGTCTCTCCTCACTCCTGGCTGTCTGTCTTTTTGCACATTTCACTGCTCTCTAGAAAGTATCTTTGGAGACTGGCCATACTAAATGCCTGATCTTAGGCAAGTTATTTAGGCAGTTTGATCCTCCATTTCTTCCTACATAAAATGGGAAAATAATACGTTTACTTCCAGATTGTGTTCAGGATAAAATGGGATAGTGTTCAATAAATCCTAGCTCCAACTCCGACATAAAAAGGTGTTTACTACATGGTAGACATTATTAAGTCGCTATGAGATTGTCACAGAGAGAATATGGGAATAGGCTTAGCAATATGTTCAAACCATGGGGGCCGTTGACACTGCAGGTGGCATTTTTGACTCTGCTGCCTACTGGAGAAAGGATGTCGGTGAGTGTCACCCACACAATGAGCCACAGGTACTAAGAGGAAGCTGCCCATTTCGTAGCTGTACCTTCCAGAACACATTTAAATTTTGCACAGCTCAGAAGCAATTTGAGTTGCCACTTATTAATATGTACTGTGGCCTTTTTTGAAAAAAAAAAAAAAAAAAGGGAATAGATAGGTCTGAATAATATAGACATCATATCCTTTTAGATTTGCTCATCAGGAAAAACCAACCTCGACTTGGGGAGAACCGGGTGGGCACCGGAGAGTGAGAAAGGCCCGGCCCGCCTCAGCTTTCTCTGTGAGGAGGACGCCCAGGGGCACCCATTCCTTTGGCCTGAACTGTCCAGACAGCCCTCCCCGGGAGAGGCGATGGTTTCTCTCCACTCATGGAGGAGTTTGTGTGTGAGAATATGAATGGAGGGGTCCTGTCTTAGCTTCCTTGACTTTTCTTGTTCTTTGTATTTTCTTCACACAGAATTTCCTTCCCATTTCAAGAGAACATTGCCTTTGGGATTGGTCAGGTTCCTCCCAGTGTTGTATTAACTCCTGGAGAATTTATTGATTTTTTTTTAAAATCAGTTGGTCAAAAGGATGTCTCCTGCTTTCATTACTTTTTCTCCTCCTCCTCTTCCTCTTTCTCTGTCTTATTTTCCTTCTTTACTTTTATTTTCCTTTTATTCGTTTAAGACAAGAAATGTATGCAATTCACACTTGAATGTATTTCACAGCTCTAGCGTCATCATGTACTTAAAAAAAATCTTCAGCCTTTCAGATGTGTATTCCCTTCAAAGCTTTTACAATGAAAGGAACTTCTAACCAGGTCCACCAAGTTATACCAGACAGCATTAATGGGAATCAGTGACATTTACAGAAGAAGAATATTAGGAGGACATCCGTGGGCTTATTTGTTAAGATTAATAGGATAGGATTATTAAAGATCTGGGATTTCACATGTATACATGTGAGTATGTAAGATGGGGGTGTGTGGGTGGAGGAGAGATGCCAGATTTAAGAAGACAAAGGCCTAAGGCAATTTACATTTGGGTTTACAATGGTTTTGCTGCAAGCATGCAGAACTAACTGGGTTTAGATTAAGGCAGTCTAATTAGTGTCATGTCAAACTGGCAGTGATCATAAGACAAGAGAGAGGTCACTCTTGTCATCTTCTTGGTCTTTTGCCCTTAAATATAGAGCTGTATAAAGTACAATCTCCTTCTTGTTAATGGAAGCAGAATATGTATAATCTGCACATGAAATGAAAAGAAAATGTGTAAGGAAATTTCTTTTTCCCATTTCCTCGTCAGGAGCTGTGAATTTTAGTGCGAATTAAAGTAAGGCTAATTCTGCAGTCATCTTCTGACCTGTCAGGATAGCTGTCACCCTCACGTCTCTCAATGCAGGTCTTTAGCTTCTTCTTGCTGAGTGCAGCCTTTGCCGACTGACAGAAAAATACCGACCATGACAAGAAAAAAGAACATAATGTCCTTTTCACCCATCACTACTCAAAATTGCTCAATCTTTACTGACATATTATTATACATTGTTTCTCTGGAAAAGCACTTGCTTTCTTTTCTATAAGAAGTACAAAACTTTCAAGAGACAAGAAACTGTTCTTTAGAAAAGATTAAAGCCTGTAATTATTTTAAATTGTCTATTAATATGCAATACGTTGCCCTTTAATATGAATAAGGTGTAGTGAGGCGCCTGAGTCATTAATAGGGCACCCACTCGCGCCTCTGTAGTTAAGGATCTGTCGCTGCTTTTATTCTGGACCAAAAGGCGCCATGGTGGGATCAGCTGCTGTGTTTTGAGACTACTGTCCCAAGCTTAGGGGCAAAAAAATCTTTAAAAATTTATCGAAGACTAGGTGGAAAGCCACCTCATTTTTAATAAATCAAGTCAATAAAGAAGGTCGGAAATAATAATTGGAGACTTGCTTCTGCCTTTCATTTTCCCCTTTTATGCAAAAAAGGGTGCGCTGCATTCTAACACTTGTGATGGGAACCTGTGAAAAGCACAATAAAAATACTACTTGCGGTGAGAAGGGAAATTAAAGCACCACAGGTACATGAACATAGAGGAGAATGTCAACATACCTCAATGAGCCCGCCAAGTGCAGACGACCAAAATACCAGGGTGCGGGCTCGTGGTCCATTAGTGACAACTCTCCATGCTGCCCCGTGCTGCAGGTACCTCAAACAGCAGGTGAGTCTGGATTCGAGACACCTAGGCGAGGTGCAGAAGTCCCACCTCTGTGCCTTACTGCCGTGGTGGCTTCACTCACTGCTGTCAATTCCCTTTGCATTAGTAAGTCAGAGATTCTCAAGAATTCTGGACAATTGGTTTAGGTCATAGTAGGCTCTTGTTTTGAGAACAATATAGAGATTAAGTACTCCCTATAAATAATTAACCAGTAGACACAGCAAACACTTAGAAACTGTGGTGTTTATTTCAAGAGGCATAATCGGAAGTCCATAAATACACTTTGCAATGCCTATGCATTTTCCTAATTCACATTTTTTGGAATATTCCATCTATTATTTTCATTTTTTAAACAAAGGAAGTATGTGTTATTTCGTCACATGACATTTCTTTGAAAAATCTTTCTTGTCTAGATGTGGACCTTAATGCATTATGCAAAACCCAGGGATTTAGATTTTTGACACTGCGTACACTCACAATATACTCTAAGGGGAGACATTATATGCTAACTTCTTGTACAATCCAGTAGCAGCTGCTTGGTTAATATAATATGTTGAAAAATATTTATGTAGTTTGTTTTCTTTTCTGTCAACCCCGGTATCTTATGAAATTTTTTTCCAAATGGCCAGTAGCTAAAGTAGTGACTTTAGTTTGACTTAATATTATGCCACATTGACAGATGAAAACTCCTTCTAAAAATGTCATTTGAGTGCTCGACTAATTTGCATTTAGCTCGAAAGCTTTTAGTGCTTTGCACATTCACATTATAAACATTTGGGTGAGCATTAATACCCCAGCTAAACAAAAATGCTATTCACTCCAACCATTTCTTCCACTACATAAAACTATAAATGATTCTCCCACCAAAAAAAAAAAAAAAAAAAAAAAAAATGAATGCAACCCCGAAAATCAATTATAGTAACTATTTAGAAATGTAAAGGAAAGGCAGTAAAAAAGTGACAAAAAATCTTTAATTGTAGGGAAAATGTGCATCTTTTTTTCCCCCAACATGTGAATAAAATGCATTTCCTTCTTTAACAATCACAGTTACAATAGATCCATGCATCTCACAGGAAAAAATTGACAATTTGATTATGACTTGTACTTTTTGCCGGGGCCATGAAAGTGGTTTATGTTTGAAATGTATCAGCTGGAAAGTACTTATTACTCATAAACGCTCTGCTATTTCACTTTCTGCAAAGTGAGCTGTTAACAGATACAATTTGAGCAGAATAGCCAGAGGAGGCCTTTTGATATGCAGAAGAGCTGACCCGCGTGCTGAGCCTTTAATTGGGTTTTTAATTTTCCAGGCCATCTGACAATATCAAACATGATCCCAGTGCTTGAAATGTTGATTGGAGGCTAAGAAGGATGTACCACAACATGGCATTACGGAGAGAAAGAGGGAAGAACGCAGGTAGAGAGGAGGACACGAGAGCCCAATCATCCGCCTTGTGATTTTTGCTGGTTTTAGAGAATATTTCCAAGCAGTTTAGCATTTCATTTTAAATGATGAACATCTGATTATTTTGTAGTTATGGGGAAGATGTTTGAAAATATTTCTAAATCATATGTCTTAAACTGCTTAGCTAAAAGGATCTGCTCAAGTGAGTTGAAATTGCAAAAGAGCATTTTGCAAATTTAGCATGTTTTCTTAGGCAAACCCACCGAAAGGAAGAAAGTGGTTGAGAAAATATTTGATTAATTAGCTATCCTTTGAACATTTTCATGCTAAAGGCCCTGCACCACAGTGCTTCTTTTCTAATTATGAAATATCATTTTTGTAAAATATTATGTTATAATGGGCATCTTATTTAACGTCAAGTAGGTGCTCATTTATAGCTATCAAAATGCTTGAAAAAAAGAGGCATAAGATTTATTTTGGCTTTGGACAGCTTATTCAGTAAACACTATTTTATTTGCTCATTTGTAAGGATAAGGCAACGAATAAAATCTAATTTATTATTTTATTAGAAGTCGGTATCAGAGTGATGCAGGACTGTGGATTTAAGAAATCTGTAAATCTCTTTAATAAAGGCCTGGGGAATTATTAGCAAGAACAAATGTAAAATGCTTGACAGTTACGTTTCTAAAAGAAAAACACAATAATCTCATTAAAGAAATTACTGACAGCCGCTCACAGATGTTGATGGTTGAAGAAACAAAGGACACACAATATCAAAAAACAAATTATATTTTTCCTCTTTTAGAATTTTATTATCGATCTATCTCACTGAGCATATCAAAACAGTAAGTTTTACTTTTTCACTGAGTAATCCTCTTTCTTAGTAATACTGGAAAATTTAGAATAAAAATATTTTTATGTAATGACCACAAAAATTTAACCTGAAGAACTGCTAAATTCTTAAGGAACGATGTTTATTTTAAAGTGTAATATATATAGAAATAGTTCTCTCTCTCTCATTCCCCCCCTCTCACTCCCTCTCTCTGTGTAATTTATGTGTTACTATATACATATATAGGCTATACAGGACATTATGTATAGATAGATGGTAAATTCATGGCTTCAAGAATTAGCATTTTATTTATTCTTTCTTTTATACTTGATTCCTCTTACAATCTTATCAAGGAGTAAATTATATGAAGGTCAAGAAAAGTCCAATAAAAGAAGAAAGGGCTTTTTTCCTCTAGTGGAAAAAATAGTAATTGTAAAATATCACTTATATTAAGTCCCTAATAATCTTGCATGTTAACAGAGTCGGTCAATGGGTTCTTTATAGGACTGTTTAGTGCTTTTCCAGATCGTGAAATATACCAAATTGTACTGTGGGTCCTGCTGCATTATGCCAGGGTGAATATTACTCATTTGGATGAAAATTAAGAAGGACAGTTTGTACACTTAATTCTTTAATCTTTCACCTGAGCCTCTTAAGTGTTTCAGCACTGTGGAAGCTGCCCACGTCTCTAAGATGTAGTAAATATTCAATTATGTCCATTTTGTACTTGAGAAAATGAAAGCACTGAGAGACTACTGATCAGAATAATGTTTTCAAATGTGTTAATGCAAGTAGGCAATCTTAAATCCTGGGCAGAGACCCACTGGGCACACTGCCTGACAAAGACCTCAGCAGTCAGAGTCTGAATCCCAGATGCCCACAGTGTGGGAATTTAGAGAGGCTGCTGATTAATACTCTTTCTGCATTTCAATGCATCTAAATTCAACATTCAAAGCTTTACATTTCAGGTGCACCTTCTTTGACAGAAGGGAATATTTAGAGAAATAGGATTAAGTTAATGATAACACCTTAGTGTAGTATGCCTTCATGTCAAATCAAGTTAAATACGACATAAAAGTAAAATAAGGCGTACAAATACTACTGTTCCTCACAAGCTAAAAGTTATAAGCTACTAGCAAATCCATATAGACAATTTTTTTACTATTCTTAGTTTGCCAAAGTAAAATTTTATTGAAAATTTATGTTATTCATAAACCAAAATATTTGATGTAACTTGAAAAAAATTCCAGGATTTTAGTTTTTCATTTGTATTTAAAAAACTTGAGTTATTTAATTGTTTCACCTTTGGATTATAAGTTGCCAATACAATAAAAGAGAGGCTGTACAGTGAAGGGGAGAACAGTTTTCTAATGAACCAAATCAGAAAAATGAGAGAGAAAGGGGGTGGGGTGGACAGAGACGAATTATAGGCATGCTAAGTTATCTGAATATTTTGTTATGAAAAATAAAATTTCACAGAAACATTTTTATAGATGTCTTATTCCTAATTTTAAAAATTTTTAATGGGTCGAGGTTTCTTGTGAGGAATAAAACTAAATTTATGCAGCTGATTACTAATGTACCTAACAGGCATATGGGTCCCTAAGATTAATTTCTAGGAATCTGAGTCAGAAAAAACTTTAACAGCAAGAAATAAAAATAATTTACACATAGCAGGGCCTATCTCTTGGACAGTAGTCTTTACTATTCTGAAGAATTAGTGTAAGTATCCCCATCCCTGTCAGGTTGCAAATGCCATAATGGCAAAATTTTCATTTTCCCAGAATTCTTCTTGTGCATGAAGAAAGGAGAACTGACACAGAAGAATGTGGACAACAGTCCACCTTTCCATAAGACTGAGAAAGGAAGATGTTACTTTTATGGGCCCCTCTGTATGCCTTTACAGATGTTGCTTCATTTGAAAAAAAAAAAAAAAAAAAAAAGAAATAATTAGATTATAAGACAACAGTGTGGAGATTTCTCATATCCTGGGAGCTCAGTTTTCTCTACAATTAAAGTCTTGCACTAATATGTTATATGTTGTGACTTTTAACTGATATTGATACACTGCTATGAATTAAAGTTTCACTTTATTCAGAATGTTAGCATTAACTTAATGCCTGCTCCTAATGCTCTGTTCTAGGAGTACATTCAGGATACTGCATACATTCAGTTGACATTTTTTCTTAGAATCCTCTTGACTGTGACAGTTTTCCAGTCTTTTCTTATTATTGATGACCTCAACAGTTTTCAGGAGTATACTAGGCAAGTATTTTTTAGAATACCCTTTTGCTGGAATTTTACTGATATTGTTCTCATATTAGACCTGTATGCCTCATTTGATTTTAATCACAACCCTATTGGATTGATATTTTGTAAATGAAGAAACTGAAGTGGATTGAGTTGAAGCCAATTAGCTAAGCTGCCCAGGTAGTAAGAGACCCACGATGTCCACTCCTGTGTGGTTTTACACTGTACTAGTTTTCTAGCTGTTTAGTAGATATTTTGTGTTTGTTTATTTCTAAGGGGTTTAATTTATTTTCTCATGTGAAAGCTGTTTAATGGCCTGTTTTGCCCAAAGAATACTGAATAACAGCTAAACACAATTGCATAGGAATAGAAAATCAGTTTGTATAAAGAAAAATATCCAGGCTCATAGAGTTCATAGGTTGTTAAAATAACTAATATACTTCTGAAGATTTCATGGGAGTCTTCTTTCAGGGTCAGCTGGTCACTTTTTCTGCATTCAAGTATAGGGTGGATAAAACCCAGGGAGTCTTTTAAAATGATGTATATTTCAGGACACAGGCTATTACATTAGATGTACAAATTATTTAGACATTTTAGGTAGACAAAGGTACAATTTATGGAACATTAAAATACAATGGCTGGTGTTGGGATCCCCATCCAAGACTGGGGTTATTGGCCATATGATGAAGTTTGAATGGAAATAAAAAGGAAAATGAATTCTCTAAGATACCTCCTTCAGGTCACTGCTTTTGTGTGGACACAGGGTTATAGAAAGACAGCTCCATATGAAAATGGAGCCGATTGAGGGACTTCACTTAGGAGTGTTTCTAGTTCAAAGGTATGTAGCTTCAGCTCTAGGTAATCCCAGTCACTAGGAGTGTAGGCCTGACAACAGTAGGTCTCTACTGAGACCCAGTCGCCTATGGCTAGTGGTACAAAACCAAATAATAAGCTTTGCAAAATAAATGTTTATCAAAGAAATTTAGCTAATGGAGGACATGCCAATTTCTACGAATCCAGAAATAAATCACATAGAAGTGCCTACTGTCAAGAAAAAGAATTGTCTGTAGAGGGTGGAGCTGTAACCCAACAGCGTCAGAGAGACAATAATCAAGGTAGCCACAGTATGCAAAGCAAGTGCTCTTTGGAGAATATTTACCAAAGCATCAGGGAAGCAGACTTAACAGTTGTGCTGGTGGCACCATCTTGTTGGAAAACATGGGCGAAATCACATGACCTCCATGTTTGGTTTTCATTG
The DNA here is from genome assembly GCA_004027025.1 of Myocastor coypus. Lineage (NCBI taxonomy): Eukaryota > Metazoa > Chordata > Mammalia > Rodentia > Myocastoridae > Myocastor > Myocastor coypus. Next base: position 56,722 of record PVJA010004990.1, on the reverse strand, counting down.
TTTAAAACAGCCTAACAAAGTTCATTAGGTGCTACTCATTGTTGGAAGATGCTACTGGGTGCTAATTGTTGCAGAATGGTTTCCTGCACATTGTCAGATACATGTTTAAGTTTTCAAGATGGGCGAAGTTCTATACCTGTTAATTAACCATCCTTACTGATAAATGTTTTAAGCACGCAGAGCTGCGTATTGGTCTAGTAGGACTAGTAGCACAACAAAGCACCATAAAACTTTGTGATTAAAGGAACACTTATTGTGATCACAGACCTGAAATTCTGGTTGGGAATGGTGGCAATGGCTTGTCCCTGCTCCACTCATTATCTTCTCAGGGATGGGATCATTTAAAGCCCTTCCTGGAAATGTTGCTGCAGGGACTCAAAATTCTGGTGCCCTTTAGGTATGTATTTTTACCTCTATGCAGCCTCTACACATGGTCTTTGGTGTAGAGATGCAGAGTTCAAGGACGTTAATGCCCTGAGGTATGCCTCTGCCATCTTTTTTTTTACTTGTACATGGTAGTCATGCACTTTTATTTCCAATGCATGCCATTGTTGAAAGAGAAGCTTTACCTACCCAAGAGAAGAGTTGGCCTCTACCTTTGTATAGGTGGAATCAAAATGTTTTTGAAATATAGTGTCTAGCCAGACTTTCTACACAATAACATTTATTTTGAACATATAGTTTTTTTTTTTTATCCTTTTGTCTTATATAATCATTGTTTTCTGGTAGGTGAATATGTCAGCTAATGCATAATTAATATTAAGGCCTATGTAAAAGAATAATGGTTGCCTCCTGATGGAACATTCTGGGAAAGTTAAAAGCTAGTTAAGTATCACTACTAACAGTATTTAAACAATAGCTATATGATTACCTATACTATGCAAACACTAATATAGTCCATATATTTTTTCTTACTGTATTCTAGCAAGTCTATAAAGTAGGTTCTTGTAGTATCATCCCTGTATTGTGAACGTATTTTTCCAGGCTCATGAAGCTATTTTCACTCCAGAAACCTAAGACTTAATAACCATACTAATGCCTGAAAATCACAGTTGCTTAGGCATTTTGAGTGACAAACTTCCTTCTTTATTTATAAGAACCACCTTTCCAAAGGACATGCAATTTTATGACATGCTAATGTTTCATTTTTTATTTTTTTGTGTCAGAGGAAGGGTCTATAGGGTGTTCAGCGTCTCACTACTAGACCAAACTCATAGTGATCCACCTGTTTACAACCTTCGAAGAGCTGGGATAACAGATGCACACCACCACACCCACTCTCAATTGCTACCTCAGCATGCCCTGTAGGCAGGATCAGCACAGTTTGTTTTGCTTTCTCAATTTTTGTTCATATTTTTCTTTCTTAATTTAACCGTGCCAAAAATCAAGCTCATGGTGCTATACATGCTAGATGAATGCTCTAACATTGAGCTATGATACTAATTCTCATATTTTATTTTTATTGTGACCTAACTCTGTTAATTTGTAAATTTAAGAAATCTGCACAAACTTGATGAAGTAAAATACGTACTCAACTTTGATATCACAGCTTAAAAATAATTAAAATATTACTAGAGTTTGTTGAGGCCAAACAAAGCCAGGAAATAACAGATTTCTGAGTCTTCTGTCTGGGAGAAATCTAACACCTTGTCTACTGTGTTTTGATTGATACTTGCATTCTAAAGGGACTCTGGGAAATCTATAAAGAGCAGAGAGAACTTGGTTTGAAATGTGTGTATTGGCCTGTATATATATATATATATATATATATATATATATATATATATATATATATATTTTTTTTTTTTTTTTTTCTGCAGTGCACGGTGCTCTTCAATAAGACCTGAATCATTTTGTATCTCATTTTTGCATATTCCTATTTTGTCTGATAAAAGTCAATACGATGTATGCAGCAAAGAGGGAAAAACTTTCCAGGAAATGCACTATTCTACTGTCCTTCCTGATCAATCTGTGAGTAACTATGTTAGCAGTAGAGTGGCTCTTCATTCAAAGTCCAGCAGGACGACCTCCCTGGGAAGGGACCTGGGTGTTTCCAGAGACTCCCACTACCAGGCAGAAGCAGCCGTTGTGTGCTCCGCTGCCCAATTAGGTCATCAGACAGCCTGGGGAATGAAGAAACATGGGTGTCAGGTGATCTGGTTGATCAGGTGATCAGTGTGGAGCTAGAGCAAAGGGACAGTTAAAAAGGTGAGACCAAAATGTTGGGGTGGGCTATAGCTTCACAATGAAAATCATTTTAATCATCTCATATAAAACATGGGTTTTCTTTCTATCCTCCTTCACAGAGCTGGATGACTTTGTAGGTGCAAAATTTTCTTTATTTTTTTATTTTTTATTTATTTATTTTTTTTTTGCAAAATTTTCTTTAGAAGCACATTTGACCCATAAGACACTCTTGCTATATTTGGATACTAAGCAGCCTAAGAGTTTGATAACTTCTTTACTCACTATGTCTTCACTGTATCTGTGAAACAAATAATATATAACTATTAATGATGGCGGTGATCAGTATATTCATTCAGTGAACTAGACGGCATTCTTAGAAGATGTAAGGTGTTGGGGAATTGGAGATGATGAGAACTTGGTTACAGTTCTCCAGGCAAAATGAACCAGTGCCCGAGAGAGTTAGTCAAATGTGATTAATGCTGCAGAAGATGCTCATGCGTACTAGGGGGTACAGGTGCAGCCTGGGACTATTGGAGAAAGTTCTTGCCAGAAGCTCACTGGATTGTGGAAGACAGAGTGGGTGCTCCCTGGGTGAAAGATTACAGGATGGACGATCAGTACATGAGACATCCCAGGGGATAGAGAGACTTGGAATGTGGTGAGTAGTTTGAGGTGTCTGGAGTTGTGACGTGGCAGGAAAGGCCGGCAGGAATGCCGGGATGAGACAATGTACCACGTGTTTTAGAGAGCCCTCCATCATGTGCACAAACTCTCTTGTTTCATAATAATCCACTGGAATCATAGAGGAAATAGCAAGTGTATATTTTCCATGCCTTGATCTTCTCATGTGTTAAATGGCTTTATTCCCATTGTCAGTGCAGTACTGATGATTTCATCATAACTTCCTGTACTAATTTAGTGACCTCTGGGCTAGTGCTCCTCATTTCCATCTTTCTTGTAGAAATTAGTAGAAAAGTGAAAAAAAAGACTTACAAAAACATTATTGTCCATCTTCTGCATTTCTTTAACTCCTCAAGAATGAATTCCAAATTTCCTTAAAAGACAATTAATACTCTCCTTATGGATTCTGATTTTTATATATCAAAATACATCTCACTCTCCTGTTTTTTGGGCTATCTGACATATAATGTTCTGCAGTTGACACAATCCTTGCATCTGGTTAGTCTCTGTCTGCTAATGTCTCCTTATCTTGTTCTCGAGAGCCAGGCCAATGCTACTTTTTAGAATCAGAAACAATGTCTTAAGCTTCTCGATATTTATTTTATTTATATATTTATTTATTTTTGCATAACCAGGGGCCCAGCAGGATGACTCAGTGAGCTAAAGCGCCTGCTTGGGAAGGCTTGGGCTGCTGCAGGGACCGTAGTTCAATCCCCGGCAACACATGCTGTGCCAGTCCTGCCCTCAGGGTGGGCTGAGCCAGCCATGGAAATAAGTAAACAAACAAAGAAAAAGTTCTGAAACAAGAAAAAAGATAAATAAGTAAAATTTTAAAAAAAATCACCATGACCAATCTCTACTCCACTGGATTTATGTGGATGTCTTACAACATGCGTGGGATTGTAAGAAACTTGAGCGTATGGTGAGGCTTTAGTTATGTTCACGCCCCCACAGAATTAACAGTGCAGCTCAGAAAGTCAGTGTCCTTCTTATCAAAGCAGGACTTAAGTGAGGCAGGGCTGTGCTCCCAAGTCACAGGGCATTTTGTCTCTTGTGCATTGTAACCTATATGGCATTGCAGTGATAGCCTAGCTTATCTCTTTCATGTACTTTATTCTCAAACATCTGAGTCATTAGTAGAAAATGCCTTTGCCCTTGCTCATCCTTATCAGTAGAATTTGTCCTCAGAGTTGTATAATCACAATTTCCCACGTTGTTAAAGCTGCAGCCATCATTTTCATGTGATGTTCCCCCTCTGGTGTCTAACCCTGCAATGGACCAGCATTTCCTTTTACATTATGACTTACTGGAAAAATCCAATTTTCACATCTGCCTGGTGGATTTTGACTGATACTTTGCTCTCTCTATGTAGATATTACTAAGAATTTCATGCATGTAAAACTGAATAGCACAGAATGGAAACCAAATGTTAAACTTTAGCTGTAACACACAGTGCTTCTGTGAATATTACATGTTTATTTTTAGGAGCTATTCTTTCCTTTTTTTTCTTGGTACTGGTGACCGAACTCAAACCTTGTAGTTGCCTTGCAGGCAATTACGCTGCTGAGCTACATCATGGGCCCTAGAAGCTATTCTTATAATGTAACACATTCTACAATTTTTTTTTTTTTTTTTAATGATGGCCTTGATTAAGTCACACTGATTTCAATAGAGAGGCAGAGTCTGGGGATACCACACACTATCCTATATCCCTATCCCGTTAATACTCCTATTCCATGTCTTATGGGCTATGTGTAGTTTTTTTTTTTTTTTAAATTTACAGTGTTTCCTTTACTATTTGGTCTTCATAATAATCCTATACAATACAAGAGTATATCCATGAAATAATGTTTTAGTGTTATTAAAATTTCAGGTAGAGATTGTTGCTCCTCAATCTTTAATATCTTTTCTATCACTTGAAAATTAAGTCACAGGTGCCTTAGCTATAGAATAAAGATGTTTATATCTTCCTTGTCTGCCTTCAAATATATTACATAAATGGAATGAAACAGTGCTCAAAAAATGCTTGGGAAACGTCAAACATTTATTTCTGTGCTATTGTTGGGGTGCACTTATTTCAGGAAAGTTTGCTGGGGGAGGATACATCTCATCTGTCTTGAGAGGAAGTTGAATATAGTGAGCAATTAAAATGAAGATATGCAGCTTGAATGTGTATATAGTAGACATAGGAGCTCCACCTACAATAAGCGTTGGTCAAGTTACTTTATTTCTCTGTATTTTAGTTTTCTTGTCTGCAGATTAGAAATCATAGAATCCATGTGAAAATTAAATGTGTTATATATATAAAGTACCTTATTATTGGTTACTAAAAATAATTATTGTTCTTTTTCTTTCTTTATTGTATGTAGTACAGGGTCTACAGCATCTTACTATGTAGACTGGACTTATAGCGATTCTCCTGTTACAGGAAGAGACCCTGTCCTATATTCATGCCCACTTGCTAGGTGATTTTTCCCCATTTGATTCTGATTTAATCAATTTTACCTGAGCAATGGTGCTCAGAATCTCATTGGCTGACTGTAGTATCGTCCCATCTCATGCTCACCTAAATGAGTTCTCGTGTTTTCTACTACCTTAGCCCCCAAAGAGACAGCTTCCTGTCCCCCTTCTATCCCTCTCCTAGACAGAGGCTTTCTTTCCCTCAGTAAATATATTCTGCTAAAAAAAAGTACTTTCAGTAATGTTGAGGACATACGGAATGCTGTTTACTTGTTAGGCGTCCTATTTGCTGTTGTTACAACCATGTTCTGTGTTGTAGAGGATAAACACATATTGTCAAAGGCATTTTAAAGCAACAAACATAAAGAAGGCATGATTACTGGCAACAGAAAATATTAAAACAATTTTCCTCACCATCTAGTAAGATAATTGATGCTGAATGAGTCATCCAAAAAAGTTAAAAATAAGTTCAGAAACCATAAACCAGGTAGATAACAATTAGTATTTCCTCTGTAACATGAGTATTAGAGTGAGGGTTAGGAGGTACTTCTGTGTGTACCTTTTCATGGATTCACCATAATCATACAGCTGCATATCATGCGTGACTTCCATGTGAAGAAAAGGAAATCCAATCCCAAGAGAACTCACTAGTGGAGGACTAAGCAGCGTGTGCATGGAGAAATCCAGGCTTTTAGAATTAGGTGCATGTTATGCCACCCTTGATTTCCTCAGCAGTCTAATGTACCACCCGTATGATAATACTTGCATGGAATCACTCCTGCTTCTCTGTTTGTTTATTTTCCTAACCAAGAGGAGAAGCAGTGAGAAGTGGAAACTAGGAGGAGAACAACATCCCTTGGGCACATAATGAGGCACCATGGGTGGGGCTCCATCACTCTTTCCAGAAGTTCTGCGCAAGAGGGCATCAGCTTGGGCTGAGTTAGCCATTACTGCACAGATAGCAGGTGGCCCAAAGGCTGTAGTACAACACCTCCTCAAAGCCAGGCTGCTGCTAAGGCAGCTGTTTCATGCATCAAGCAGTCTGAGTCCTGTGTGATGCAGCTTTGCTCTCTTAGAGCTGCATGGGAGAGAGCTGCTGATCATTCAGAGATGATGATCTTTTAGTATAGAGAGGTCTTTGTCAGGTTGGCACCAGGCCTAACATTCCATGCCTTAGTTGCTTCTCTCAAAATGTAAAACTTGTACTACAGGTTCTTCTTATTAAAAGGATAATAGCTACATGTTTATTTTTTAATATTTTCAAGTAGTTATAATGAGAAGGATAAATATTCTCCAGAGAAATTATGTTAAATAAAACACAGATTGGTTATTTAAAAGACATTATGTAAATAAAATACAAAGTGGCAAGTGGACATGGCAAAATCATGGAAGGAAATTATAAGAAGAAGCCAATTACACTGAGCTATTACAATAATTACAAAATATTAAAGAACTAAATTTTGATAAAACAACATATGTACTCTTTATGTACTCTTTAAGACATTAAAATATCTAGTTCAAGAGGTAGGTTCAACAGTAATTACAATTTTGAAATAACACTAAACATAAATATTATTTTGAGATATGTGCACCAAGTGATATATATCAAGTGATACAAAAATATGTGAGATTTCTCTAGGCTTCAAAGTCTTTGGAACTGCTAGCACCAGTATTCTTCATTTCCTGCATTCATGATGAAGGAAAAATACACCTTAGAATTTAGCAGAAGCACATAATTTCCCTTCAAACACTGTTTGAGTCAAGAACCTCAGTCAGATGTCCAAATGAACTGGCTGCTAATCCTACTGCTAGTGTGTTGTAGGTATATCACTTACACAAATGACTCAAGTTCCCAAGCTCTGAGAGAGATAACAATGAGGAGAATTTGCAGAACCCCTTGGTATCTAGAGTGAAGATTCTCTAAGTGAAGTACTTTGCTTAGGGCTTAGCACACTGCCAAACCCACTACGGGTCTTGAGGTTGCTTCTGCATCCCAGTGGTGAGGGTGAGTGACAATTTAGCTAGCAGAATTCCCATTTTGGTCAACCATCAGGCATGTATTTAACTCTATACCAGTTTTCAAAGGCCTGAAATAAAATGACTCAATTTTTCTGGAGGAGACCTGTGATCTCATATTACATACAGGCTTGCTTTCCTTTATGTTTCATATGTAGTGTCTGAGAAAAGTGACTCAGTTTCAGCATCTATGTGCAGGAGAAGAGAAATGTGAATATCATACACACTTAGTGGCTCTAGAATATTCAAGAATGAGGCAAGATGATACAGGCAGAAACACTGTGTGAAACAATAAACATTAGAAATGATGGGATTAAAGGGGGAACAGAATTTACACAGGCATTTTTTTTTTTTTTTTGTCTTTTTTTTTTTTTGAGACAGGGTCTCGCTATGCAGTTGAGGCTGGTCCTGAGCTCACTTTTGTAGCCCAGGCTGGTCTCAAACTCACACCAATCCTCCTGCCTCAGCCTCCCGAGTGCTGGGATTACAGGCGTGCGCCACCACGCCCGGCATACACAGGCATTTTATGAGTAGAAAAGTTATGATATTTTTCAAATATGATTCACTATATTATTATAATACTTTGTAACTACCATGAAACATAACAATTCCCTATTATGCATCAGAGACATGCAAATTTCCTCATGTTTTGCTTCACTTTAATGCTTTTTTAAAAAAATATTTATTTATTTATTAGAATTTTATTTTATCTTTTATTTTTTTCTTGTTTCAGAACTTTTGTTTGTTTATTTATTTATTTTTTTTTATGGCCAGCTCAGCCTGCCCTGAGGGCAGGGCTGGCACAGCATGTGGTGCCGGGGATCGAACCATGGCCCCTGTAGCCGCCCAAGCTTTCCTAAGCAGGCGCTTTAGACCACTGAACCATCCTGCTGGGCCTTTAATGCTTTTAAAGTGAATGAGTTTAATAATAAAAATGAAAAAATGTGCAAGTAGGTTTTACCTAATAAGAATTTTTCCATTTTGCTTTTTTGATAAGAACTTTACAATAGGTATAAGGTTTGGGAAGAATTTGGATAAAAGAACTGAAAATGGCTATTGAGGAGATATGGCCCTTACTGTTAAGTGAAAACCAGTTTGCCTGAATAGAAAGTTAACAGAGCACATTGTTCTCATAATGGGCTCCATATACAAGTCCTGGGAGAGGATGATATATGTGAAGAGAAGTCCACAGAGAGGACATTATAATATCAAGACAATGACAAGACAAATTTCAATGCAAATCTATAGAGACCGTATTACATTGTCAAGGCAGTGGAAGTCAAGAGAGACCATTTTACCGTGGCAAGACAACGGTAACAATGTCGTTAAAAAAGTACTGCGACCACACTGCCACGTTAAATTACAATGTCAAAACATTATCATTGCAAATCTTTAGAGATCATGTACCTCTCTTAAGCTATTGGGAAAAAAATGGAATTTGAAATAGCAAACAATGGAACAAAATAATTTTTTGTAACTTCCGGTTACAATCAAGAGATGGTGGTAAAAATGTAAAGGCAAGTCAAAATGTGGTTAAAGAAACAAACAATGACATGCTATAAGATTGTGCAACACATCCAGTTAGCATTTGATTTGATTCTAGCTTTCGGGAGAGTAATGTTTCTCAAGTGGCTATATGAAATTAAGGCGAGAAAGCTAGTTTATCTGAAGTCTGATGGATGAAGAGGGGAAGGATACTGGGACCTGCTAGGACCACAATAGTAGCTTGCTTATAAAATTAGAATCTCCTCTTCCTAATATAAATTGTTCATTGTTTTAATTATTCAGGCAGATTGTCTTCATGGCACAAAGGCCATAAATCCTTGTCTTCTGATTCCTGCTTTGTCTGTGATCTTCATTTGTGATATAGCATTGATCACTTCCTTCTTAGAGTCAGCTCGCAGTCATTACTAACTGTCAATCACCGTACTAGGTGCTTGATGTGATTGTCTGCAAAATGGACTTTTCCCATCAAGCAGGAAGAGTAGGGAAACTGTTCCTATAAGATGCTCTTAAAGAATGTGATGTGGAAAGGGTGCTTTCTAATCCGAGCTCTGCTGCTCTCTTGCTTTTAGAATTTGAGCATGCTGCTTAGCCAAGCTACCTTCAGGGTGCTCTGCAGACAAACACCGTGTGATTAGATCTATAACCATTTCTGCTCCAGTGCTAGAAAGCTGGACTGGGATGCCTGGCTGAGCAACCTAAGCAAGAAGCTGAGCATCCTCATAATGACAGCAGCCACTGGGATCTCACAGGTGCTTCCCTAGCTCTAAGTTCAGTTATTAGAATTAAATAAAATATTTATGGTATGTGCAAAGCATTCACTGTCTCAAATATTGTCATTACCAATTTCAAAATTGGTGCCTTTTTTATGAAAAAATAAAGTAAAATTTCAAAAAAAATTAATAAGAGAGTAGTAATCATACACTGTATCTTTTTTCATGTATCTAGTGTAGGGCCTACAAGGTCTCACTATGCAGATCCGACTTGCATTGATCCTCCTGTTTTCCTCCTCATAGGCACTGGGATTACAAACAGACGCACTACACCCAGTCTCAGTCACTGTCTCAGTGCACCCTGGGAGCGGGGCCTGGCGTGGCAGAACCTGGGGATGGAAGTTCAAGCCCCTGTGTCTGCCTAAGCAAGTGCTTCAATCTGCTGAGTCATCTGGCAGGCCCTTAGTGTATCTTAACTTTCAAAATAGTTACTCAGAATTGATATAGCCCAGAAGTTCATTACAGAGTAGAAACAAACAGATAATTATGCAAAATATTCTTTTCAACAATCTCAGATAAACTAGTATAAACAAGCAAGTTAGCATACATTAAAACTTTTTTGAATAATTAATTATATATTTTAAACATATATTTAAACTTCTACCAACTTTCTATTTGTCCCTTTTTAGTTTCTCTCTCTCTTTCTCTATAGACACACACACACACAAAACAAGTATATATATATATATATATATATATATATATATATATATGTGTGTGTGTGTGTGTGTGTGTGTGAGTGTGTGTGCATGTGTGTGCATTGTTCCTTAGGATTTCATTTATATTATCTTACAAATGAAGCTTCTACAGGTCTACAAGGTAAAAGAATAGCTATAACTACATACATTACATAGGTGAATATATGTTTATGCTAATAAATTGTCTATCTGTCTGTCTATCTATCTATCTATCTATCTATCTATCTACCTATTTCCTCTTATGAATGAGTATCCAATATGTCTATGTAGTCAAACTAATAGTTTAGAATTAGAGAAAATGAGAATACGTAAAAATAGTATGGAACATCTCGGCATCTTGGAAGCTCTAGACAGTTTCTGGAGGGACCACACAATTAGAGAAACAAATTGTATTAGTGATTATCCCCACCCATAACTTTTAATCTAGTGAAAGATAAACATTGACCCATTGAGGACTCAGACTTACCAACATTAGATGAAATTTTAGTGTTCCTCTAGATATTAAAGGTAGAAGAACATAATCACTTTTGTTAATTAAACATATATTAGGTCAACAAATTTTTGTACTTTAATCAAATTTCTACAACCCCAGACAGTTATATGGTCTTTTTCAGAAACAAACCAAAAGTAAGACCATTACACTTTTGCCAAGGGACTGAATCAGGAATATGATCTGGACTTAGTTTTAAGAAAGTCTTCCAGTAGTGCCATATTTCTATCTAGCTTTTATTCTTGTGGGTAAGCTTCTCAGACCAGCTCTTCATCTTCTGATCAACCTTATCTTATGCTTCCTGAATCGGGGAGATTGTGTCTTTTATTAGCTCTGGAAAATTTCTTAACTTTCATTTCTTTAAATACTCCTTCACCCACAAATGCTTTTCCTCCTAGAATTTAGGGCGGCCACATTCTTGATCTCATGTTTACGCATCTCTTCATATTTTCCCTCTCTTTACTCTTCTGTGTGAGATTAGGGGTCATTTTGTCAGATCGTTCTTCCAGTTTACCATACTTCTCTTCAACTTTGCTGATTTTGTTGTTCGTTTATGTGCTTTTTAAACTTTGATTTTAGTTCCAAATACTATATTTTAATTTTTATTTAGATATACACTACTTTTATAGCAGCTTGTCATGGTTTGTGTCTAGCTGTATCCCCAAAGCCTCATGCAGTCATAGGGTGGACTTCTCCAGTTTGCTATGAACTCATGATCCACTGGGATTATGGATGTGAGTACTATACCCAGCCTCAGGCTTATAGCCTGAATGTAGCCATTATTGCTGCTACTTCTCTGTTTTGCTTTCTGCCCTCTGCCTTGTGTTGCTCTGCCTTGGAGCCAGCTGAGTACTGACTAAAACCTCTAGTAACTATGAGATAAAAAAAAAATCTTTCCTGAGTTCATTTTGGGTGTTGGGTATTTGTCCCAGCAATGAGAGAAGACTAACTGAGACACAGCTTTATTCATAATTACCCAAAAGTGAAATCAACTAAAATGTTCTTTAGCAGGTGAACAGATAAATGTTAGTAGACACAGCCAGTGAGGATTATTCAGCATTAAAAAGAAATGAGCTGTCAAGCTTGAAGGAATTAAATGCACATTATTGGGTGAAAGAAGTCAATAAGAACAGACTGTATGTGTGTGTGTGTGTGTGTGTGTGTGTATACCATATATATATATATATATATATATATATATATATATATATATACTGTATATATTGTATATATCCTAGTTTTAAAATCTGTAACATATCTATTGTTGTATGTTACCCCGTTTCTGTCTTTGTTTCTGCTGTTTTTGCTTTTGTTTTTACTCTTTAAAGTAAAATAAAATACTTTAAAAAAAAAAGTTTTGAAACAGGCTGAAATCTGGAGATAATAGAAGGAACAGTGATAGTGGGGAATGGAGTGTGTAAGGAATGAGCAGATAGAGTGCAGAAGATTTGTAAGGCCATGAAACTGTCCTGTGTGGCCCTCGGTGGCAGCTATGTGTCAATGCATATCCGTCTGTTCCCACAGAATATACCCTACGTCGGTGAACCTTAAAATAAGCTCTGAACTCTGGGCATCCACAATGCATCAGAGGAAGGCTTATCTGTTTTAACTATGTGCCTCCTTGATGGAGAATGTTGGAGATGCACAGACTGTGTATGTGTCAGGGACAAACAGAATATGGAAAATTTCTCCCCCTTTTACACACTTCTCCTGTGAACTCAAAATAGCTCCAAATAATAAAGTCAGTTAGATTATTTGATTCATTCCGTTTTTAGTTTAGTGTATTAGGAGAAGTATGAGTTGAATTTCAACCTTTAACTGTGGATACCGGTTTTCCTAGCACCATTGGTTAAAAAGACTATCTTTCCTCCAGCAGATTTATCTCCTTCAAAAAAGATAACATAGGTGAGTGTGCTTGGAATTATTTCTATATTTTCTATTTTGTTTCATTAATCGAGGAGTCTTTTTTACTTTTTACATTATCATGTTGGTTTGATTATTGTAGTTTTGTAGTATAACTTGAAGTCCAGGATTAGGATGCCTCCTGCCTTGCCCTTGTTCCCCAGAATTGTTATTGCTATTCTAGGTCTCTTCTGATTCCAGATGAATTTTAGAACTGCTTTCTCCAGTTCTGTGAGGCATGTAATTGGTACATTCAATAAATGTAAATTAAAACAACACTGGGATTACATCTCAGTAGAGAAAGAATGTTTATGATCAAGAAATTGACTGACAACAAATGTATGTGAAACTGGGTGAAAAAAAGGAACCCTTTTTCACTTTAGGTAGGGCTGATACAACCACTATGGAAAAACTACAACTAGAAGTTCTATTTGATCCAGCTAGTTCCTTTCTAGGTATCTATCCAGAAGAATTAAAGATATCATACCACATGTGGTATACAAATGTATGTATATATACATATACATGTATGTGTACAAGTATGCACTTTTATACACATGCTCATACACATATATAGCCGTGTAGCTAATACTGGCTATGTCTGGAAACTAGCTTCCATGTCTATCATCAGATGAATGGAGGAAAAATGTGATATATATATATATGTATATATATATATATATATATATATACATATATATATATATATATATCAGAGTAGAGAAAAATAAGCTCATGTTTTCTACAGGAAAATGGATATATCTTGAGACTGTAGCATAAGTGAAGTAACTCAAATATGCAAGCTTAAATATTTCATCATTTCTTTTACGTGAGAAACTTAATACATATAAAACATGCCATAAAAGAAAGACAATAGACTGTGAGAGGGGAGAGAGAAAGAAGAGGGAGAAGGGAGAGATAGAGATAGAGATAGATAGATAGAGAGAGAGAGAGAGAGAGCTGTCTGGTTTGGTACAGATAATAACTAAAAGTGAGGCTGAGACAGGAGGATTGGTGGGAGTTTGAGACCAGCCTGGGCTACAAAAGTGAGCTCAAGGCTAGCCTGAACTTCATATCGAGACCCTGCCTCAAAAAGACAAAAACAAACAAACAAACAAAGAAAAAACCTAAAAGTGTATTTTGACTTCATACAATTGTCTTGCATGTGTTATATCTTCATTGCTCTGTTAGTCTGATTTTCAGTCTATATGTGTGATAATTAGCTTTATGTAGCCTTATAAGTTAATGAATCTGATGCTGTAAAGAAGGGGTAAAGGAACAGCATAAAGAAAGGAACTGTAATATGTTATGTGCACACCAATACCACACAGACAATGTGATCATTATGTCCTGCAAACATGTACTAATAAAAGCAGGTAGAGGAAAGAAATTTAAAATGTAAATGTGTAGTAAATTAATATATATGAAATTATACATCGTGACATGTAGATGTAGAGAGCCCAGAAATTTTGATAGTTGCAATTAGCTCTGATTTACTCACTGCAGCTGCTTGTCCTTTTTACAACAGTATTTCTTTCTCTATCTAGTTGTTATGTTAGTTTGGAAGTAAGGCTTATGTTTGAAAGGAGTAACATACAACTGATGAGAAGATCCTCTGTAATCATGAATACACTAGTTGATCCTCAAAAATGAAATGTTCCTCTATAACAAGCAATTGCATTTGGAAACATCGAGTGTCACAATACTCAACACTAAACAACTTTCTCTGCTGAAAACAGTCCCAGTTTCAGGAAAATTATCATGAATTTCTTCAGTATAAGTATCTCGCCTTTGGATTTAGGTTTTCTTAGCTCCTTTTTTATTTCACTCATCTGAAAACAATTGAAATATCTACCTTGAGTTACTTGGTACCTCAGTGAATTGATGCTTATAGACTATACCATTTTTGGAACAATGATTGATATCTAAGAAAAATTTAACTAATAATAATTTATCGCTGCTACTTTCCCATCTTACCATTCCCAACCTAATCAGACATTTTTTGAAAAGAAAATGACAAATATTTTAAATAACAGATAATGTATTTTAAATAACAGATAATGTATTTTAAATAACAGCTAATGTAGTACTCTTAGGTTTTTTTTTTTTTTTTTTTTTTTTTTTCTGGTGGTCAACTTTGAAACACATTTGCCTTTAGTCATTTATAAAAATAAATTATTGTGATTTCAAGACTTCTTAGCTCTATGATATTTTGATAATTATGAACTGGATCTCTTATTCTTTACTAAAGTCAATAAATTATCAGCTATAAATTAGATTTTAGAATATAGTTTTTTTTTAAGGAAAGAAAAGTGGTTTTAAGTATAGTGCATAGCTAGGACAGTCCAATTTCTCTTCTACCCACCTTTCTGTTAATATTTGGTCTGATATGTTATTCCCTGTATCTTATTTCTTATATAATGATTAAAGATCTAAAAAGAGATTGATGAGATTGTGCTTTCTTTCTCTCTTTTCTACCAGTTTGGGTTCATCTTTCTTTAGTATCTTTGGAATATATGAGTCACCAACTACAGAATTTGATTGTATTATGAAGTTTTGTAAGCATGTATCAAATAATAAAGGATGAGGACTGGATAAAACATTATTATCACTACTAAACGATGCAGTTGTTCTGTTGTGGCTCTAACATGGAGCTTATGAATATTACTCCTTAAATATGATTGCCCCATGGGCAACCTGTCTCTTGAAACCCCAAAATTCCTTGAAGAGAAACAAAGATCTATAAGTGCAAGTTCTAACTTGCTTCTTATACTCCAGGACTTTGTTTACAAGTTTAGCAGTCCTTATTTGCTCATTACAATAACAGCAGGCGCAATGTCAAGGCATTTATCCCATAAGTCAGTCTGGCACACTGCTTGAAAGGAAACTTTGTACACCTTTCAAATATCATCCTATTTCTTACTTTTCATTGTAGCACAAATCAATGAATAAAACTGACAAGTTATGGATTGAATTTGGGACATCAAGTCCAGGTAACGATGTAGCCAAAATACTAAGTCACCCTTACAGTATCATGTAGTGAAATAAAAAAGTGATAAAGTGATACTCTACAGCTGACCAGCATTACATTCTTATTTGGAGATTTTAGAAATAAAGTTTTTGTGTCTCTGCACACCATTCTCTTTTCAAATATCAAATTCTAGAGACTATACATTCAATTTTGATGATTCATTAAATTTTTTTGAAAGTAACTTTAAATTTACAAAGATGTTGGTGAAATGAATAGAAAGAGCACTTACGTGCCTTTCACTCAACTTCCAAAATCATATTACATAATCTCTGCACAAACATCAGAATTAGGAAGTTCATGCCAAAAAAATATTATTAATGAATCTAGAGATAATTAAAGTCTATTGAGTCAGTAATCTTTTTCTAGATAAGCATCCAATCCATGATTTTATAGTGGATTTATTGTCTTCCCTCCTTCATCTTCTCCAGTCTGACTGGGTCTTCTGTCCTTCTTCATCTTCTACAAATTTGACATGATGGCTAGTGAGTTATCTTGTAATAGACCTCACTGTTTTCAAAGAACTGCCAGAAATAACACCCTAACCAGCACATCATTTCACTGACTTTTGATGTCAGCATTTTGTCCATCCTCAACTGCTTGGCTAGGGTGGTAACTTCTGAGATTGCATACTATTAGTCTCTTTTGCTGTAAGTATTAACTGTTTTGCAACTTTGAAATGATGTAAAACAAGTCATTGTTCTCATAAGATTTATTGTATACTAATGTCAACCTCTAGAAAGAGGTCTTGCCTATGACAATTATTACTGTCGTGCTTTCCTACTAGTGATTTTGCATTTCTCTCATTCTGTTCACATATATTAATTAGAATTCTTCTGTAAGGCAAAGCTAAGTTTTATCTGTATTATCTATTTATGTAACAATTTGAATATACCAGGATGGACTCCTAGGTACATCTTTTTGTCCTAATTTCATAATCCAGTTTGTTGTTGTTGTTGTTGCAACATTGGCCATGGGGAGCTTCTTCCCAATGGCTTCTGTGCTCCTTCACAAAGCTATATCCATATTTGAGCATTTTGTCAATTTCTGTCACCATTTCTCCTCCTGTGCAATTTTGTCCTTTTTGTTATTTTTTCTTTTTAACTTTTAGAAATTGTTTTATTTTTCATTGACCTCATTCCCCTTTTGCTTAAGTGTTGGTGGAACAGCTCAAGGCCACTCGGTGGTGGTTCCCACCCTCTCAGTGGCCTGCGCGGTGGAGGCTGCAAACCAATCTTCTGTGGCTGGCGGAGCACTCCAGGCTTCAGTAGGGAGCTGCTGCATGGGCACAGAGGACACCTAAACACCTTTGGACCAGTCTGCATGCTCAGGCTGAGCAGCAGTGAACTCCGGAGCTAGTGCAACCCATTCACCCTGAAATTCCTCCTTGATCACAGCCTTTTCAGCAGCAGCCTGCTCTTCCTTTTCAATCTCTTCAGGATCCCGGTAGAAATAGAGATCAGGCATGACTTCCCATGGGTGTTCACAGGAAATGGTGCCACGCATGCGCAGCACTTCCCGGGTCAACATCCACCACATCAGACCCACAGAGTGAGCTCCCTTATTGCTGCATGGGATGGCAATGTCCACATAGTGCAGAGGAGAATCTGTGTTGCACGGAGCAATGGTTGGCAGATTGACACAAGATGCCTCTGTGAGGGGCTGGTGGTCAGCCCTGAGATCAGTAACCTCCAGAGGATGTGGCTCTCGGAAGTTTGCTTGGATCTGGTTAGTGAAGGTTCCAGGAGTGAAGCGGCCAGCAATAGGAGTAGATACAGTGGCAGCAGCAAGCTTCAGCACAGCCCACTGGCCGGTGTTGCTAGAGGATACGACGCTGACATCAGCAGGGTTTTCAATGGCCACTATGGCTCCAGCTGCCAGGAGGAGCTTCTTCCAAGTCCACTTCAGCTTTATGATGTAGATTCCATCACTTTTCCTTTTGTAGATACACTGCTCCATCTGGAAATCCAGGTTGGTGCCACCTAAGTGAGTTCCTGTGTTGTAGACAGCCAAATTAGATAGAAAAGTTATAGGCAGTAAGATAGGGCCAGGCTCTCGAGGGTAATATGGAAAACAACTTGACTGTGCAGCTTTGCAAGAGACAGGCACCCCACCTGTGGGCCGGACCTTAAAACAAAAGAGTAAAGACATACAACCCCCTACTCACTTAAAGTTAAGTATCAGGGATTGATATTCTAAATAAGTATCAGTCACCCTAAAAGAGTCTAAACAAATCTGAAACTCAACCCCAACAAAAAGAACCCTTATTCCATATTCATGCCCGCTTGCTCCATGACTTGCTTCCCAATTTGCTCCGGATTTAATCAATTTTACCTGAACAATACTTGTAATCTCATTGGTCGACCATAGTTTTGTCCCACCTCGTGACCACCTAAGCAAGTTCCCCTAGTTTCATCTTAGGTCTACCTTATCACATGGTTTTGCCCTATAAGACCCCTCAAAAAGACAATTTCCCAGGCAACTCACTAGGGTCCCCCTTCTGTTCTTCTCTTGGACAGAAGCTTTCTTTCCCAATAAATTGTCTATTCTAAACCTCCGTCTCGTTCCTAAAATTCATTCTTCTGTTTTAGAGAACACAAACTCGTCCAAGTGTTTTTCAGGTCAAAAGATCAGTTTTTCTTTTTGCATCACCTGCAGCAAGGAACTTGAGGATATCCTCTTCCTTCATTTGTGGGACATCAAGGGCTCCGGACACTGTGAGGTTTCCCTTTAAGATATGATGGGAATCAAGAACAATGCCATATGGACCCTGGCTGGACAGCATGGAAAGGCTGCTCTTCTGATTCTTGATGAGACCAGGCTCTTTTTTTTTTGAATAATAGAGTTCAGAAACCAGCATTTGGTGTTAAATGTTCTTCATGGCAATTGTTTTAAGATCTCTCAAAGAACAGAAGTGGAAAGTGTGTGTGTATGTGCATGCACGTGTGTGTGTGTGTGTGTATGTTTTTGCACTCACACAAGTCAATGCATGTACGATATCTCTATTTTTACATCTGTTTATTTGTGTACATAATATAAAATCCATGAATCATGTAGATATCTCCAATTGAAATGCAACATCATAGGGCTGGTTCTTCCTTTTCCCTGTCCTTATTTGCACCTGTTCTACCTGTGAGAAATCTAGTTTTCTACCATATAGTTACTATTTGTTTATTTTTAGTACATAGGTAAGATATTTTTATAATTGCATCACTATACTATAAGAAATATTCAGTAACTCAAATGCATTTTTCTACAGTTAGTTTGATTTTAGTCCTACAATACCGGACATGATGTAGTTCTCCTTAGTTACATAGGCTAGTTCTTACCTTTCTTGCCATTTTGATGTGGATGTATTTTAATTTCAATTACAATGTAAAATTAGATTATTTTCTATAGTCCACATTCCTGTTGGATTAGCCCCACATGCTGATAAATTTTATTCAGATTATTATTATTATTTTTTTGTACCAGGCATCAAACTGGACCGTGCGCTTGCCAGGCAGTTGCTAATGCCACTGAGCTACCTCCCTAGCTCTAATTAATTTTATTTATTTATCTTTGCAAAATGTAAAAGATTATGTTCTAAAAGCCAGAAATATTGGAACTAGTTCACCCAGAGATTGTCACTCAGTCTTAATTCCTCATTCCCATCCCTCACTTCATCTAGGGCTTTCTCTTCCACTGTAGAGAACCAGATTTCTTTTGTGAAAATGAAAGTTTTTCAGCATATTGTTGGATCATGGTTTCAAGGTAAATCCTAAGGGAATTTGACTGGCCTTGGGAGGTACAAAAGTTACATGTTCTGTTACACAGGTCTTGCTTTAACTTGCCTTTAACCATTCAGCAGAATAGTTTAACCACGGGGCATAAAAAGTAAAGCTAGACTAGTATGTTGAGCTCTAAAAGGCTTAAATCAATAGCTTCCAACAATGCCAGTTCTGCCAATAACCCACTATGATTATGGAATATTGGACTATGCATAGAACTACTTTCTCTTAGTTCAATGAGAAGAAAGTTTTATATCAAGATGATTAGAAAGATTATCATGTCTGCATCCTGTACTCTGAATAAGTACTATAAGCAAAACAATATGCATTGTATTAATTATTGTCGATGTACTACTAACACATTTTGAAGCTGTCTCATTGTTATTTCTTATTAAAAGTATTAAAAATAAATAAAAACATGAGAAATCTTCTGTCTATTTTTGTATATACCTTCTATTCTTACTAGCCTTCATACCTTGAATACATTTTTGGTATAGGTTCTTTCCCTGTGGTATCTGAACAATCCATAAAGATTTTGTGCATTTTCTTCTGCACTTGTCATGAGAACCTCGAGAAGTCAATGACTGTCAGTTATCTGGATTACTTCACATGGAGCTATTATTAATTTTTTATTTACTGAGTTCTATCTGTCTGTCTGTCTGTCTGTCCATCTGTCCGCCTGCCTGCCCGCCCGTCCGTCCGTCCATTTGCCTATCAAGTAATAGCTTTGTGCCCACTGTCCTTTGAAGGTCATAACTTACTCCTGAGGCCGGTAACTGAGGACTTTTCTCACTGAAAACAATTAGAAAATTAGAACTCCCAGGCTTCATCCAGCTTTCGTATTCATTGGTTTGGAAAGCTGTGGTAGCACACGTGTTTTTGACCTCTACCAGTCAAGTGTGATCCCTAACACTGTGGCATTCAGCCTTTCTAGTTGTATGAGACTACGGGAATTGATTCCCCACCAAAAGATGCAGTAGGCACATCGTCACATGGCATTTCATTCTTTCATTAATGATCTGTTTCTTTGCTGCTGGCACAAGTCTGTAAAGATTACAAGTGTGTCTCAGGAGGAAAAAAAAAATGTATAGGAGAGCTAAAACTTGAGCAAGTTCACAAAGAATCATAAGGGGGTGGATGAGTTATTAGAATATAAATAGAAAGTATAGTATTAGCTCCAAACAAATGCTTTCAAGGTCTTTGTGTGCACTGACAGCTTCAGATATTTGATGTAAATGAATTTTTCTCTAGAAACAATGGAATCTGTAGCTTGTGGTGGCAGCATTTCTTTGCTAAACCTTGCTTTTTTGTTCGTGAGGTGAAAGTAGAGCTGGCTCAGGTATGTATTTGCATCAGAAAGACTCCCCAGCAGCATCGGCACTAGTCAATGATCACCTTTCATTATGTTAGGTATGGATTTGTTTTCAATTTTCCTTTTCAAGCCCATGGCTGCCTCTTCGCAAAACACAAAAACTGAGTTGCATGTAGACAGACAGACAGACCCAATATAGTGATGATAATGATTGGCAGTGCAATTTTGTTGACTATTAGAATATGGAGCCTATATCATACTGTCTGCCTTTTGTGCATTTTATACTTCTTGAAATCCCATACATTTGTTACAGCCTACTCATATTTATTAATAGTACCTACCTGTCATAGTTAATTTTCTGCTGCTGTAACATAGTACCTGAGATTGAGTAATTTATAATGTATAGAAATTCATTTGACTCACAGTTGGAGGGTGGGTAATCTAAGAGCATGGCATGGGTGTTAAAAGAGGACCTTGGTGTGGCGCAGTACCACAGCAGAAGGTGGCAGGGCCAGAAAACATGAAACTAGAGGGAAAAGAGAGCTCAAATTCACTTTCATAACCACCCACCATGTAACAACCAGCCTCCTCTGGTGCGTGTGATATTAATTTCTTTATGAGGATGGATCCTTCACTAGGCCGCACCTCCCAACATTGTTGCACTGGGAGTGGAGTTGACAATTTGCGGACTCCAGGGGACACATTCAATTATAGTTGTAGCTCCATCTACTCAGGTACTTCCATCAGAAATGTGACGTAATTTCTGTTACTCTTTCTGTCCCACAATACCCTTTTTTCAACTCATCATTAACCCCCCCCCCTTTGTTTTTTGTACATGGGAGGGAACTCAGAACCTTGTACTTGCCAGGGAGGTGTTTTTTTTTTTTTTTTTTTTTTTTTTTTGTCTTTTTGAGACAGGGTCTCACTATGCAGTTCAGGCTGGCCTTGAGCTCACTTTTTGTAGCCCAGGCTGGTCTCGAACTCACACTGATCCTCCTGCCTCAGCCTCCCAAGTGCTGGGATTACAGGCGTGCGCCACCACGCCCGGCCAGGGAGGTGTTTAGCTTATGCCATTGAGCTATATTTCTGGCTCTCATCGTTAAATCTTTCAGCATCTCCTTATAAATATGAACCTTAAACCTCATTCTACTCCTAAGTTCCTCTCTTGTTTGCCTTTCTGAATTCTCCTCCCTCTGCTATGATTCTATCTCCACAAGAGCCAGAATGACTTTTTGAAATGTAAATATTATGTTATTTCCTAGTTAAATAACTTTGTCCATTCACCCTTGCCCATGGTTTTCTGTTGTATTTATACAGACACCAGAGTTCATGTAGATAGCCACTCTTATCCTTCCAGCTCTTATCACCCTCTTTCCTGGGTGTCTGGGGGACAGCCCCAGGGGTCCTTATGTCAGCTCCCAGACAAAGCCATCCTTTTCTATACATATCACATACCTAAATATTCTTGCCTCCTTCTTTCTACTTACTCTCAGTTTATCCTTCAAGATGCAACCTCAAGGCCTCTTCTGAAAGTCTAGGCCAACCTGCACGCTGCTGTTAGCATGTCTCCTAAGACCCTACATCTGTCTTCAGAGCAGCCACCTCAATTTCAAATCATCTATCTGGGTGTTTAGATTTGTGACCTCTTGTTCACTATGCATTTCAGACTGGCACTGTGCCCAGTGTATGACAAATGCCCAATAAATATTTGTTGAATAAATTAATATTATGGTAATGGTATGCACCATCTCAGACCATTAACTGCACTGTTTAGGAAAATCATAAAATTGATGAATTGTATACCATTTTCCCCCAAAGTGTTTTGCATGTATCTTGGCTTTCAAATAATTGACTACTCCAGTCATCCTTATCCCATCCCCAGCAAACACTCCCTACTGGCACTGACTCATCTGCTTACTTCTTCCTACTCGGCTCCCCATGAGTAGCGAGAGGTGGTTCCCACCTAGGTGATTTGGTGTGAAGGATGTCGGGAGCATGAACAAGCTGCCATTTCCATTGACTTGACTGTGGGGTACACATTTCTTTGGTTAATGGCATTAGAAATTCCCTCTCCCCCAGGAAGATTGTTATTTACGAGAAATAACGTGTCAGCTATAATTGACTATTACTGTCATGCACCAAGAGAGAATGGCCAATGACAGAAGGACAATATGCGCAGGGGAGGGAACAATATGGGTACATTTTGAGGGAGTTTAAGAGATAATGTCAAGGAGCAGTAAAAGGTTCTTTTAAACATCTGGGCAGGGGCACTTTCCTGAGAACCCTTGGGTGCGGTGCGAGGCTTCCACTTGAAAGCTGGGGCACACGGTTATGCTGGGCACAGTGGCAGTAGGCTAGGGAGGCTAGAGGTTAGAAGACATGTTAGCAAATGATACTGCTTTTTCAGGATTATTTTCCCTGAAAAGTTTAAATATTTTTTCCCCTTTCATTTCATAAAAACAGTGATTTGGGTATAAATATGTAAACACTGGGAACACACATGGAAAGCTCCCCAAGTTTCTTATGCTGGATCTTTTGGGCTGCTGGCTGGATAGTGATCAGGAGTCTTTGCATTGAACTACAGTCCTCCAACCTTCCTCTTAAACATTGAGACAGAGACTTGCCTGCTCGATATGTTGCTCAGCAGGGTTTGAATGCTGACTTTCCTGTTTCAATTGCGCTGAGTCCTGGGATCACAGGTGTGAACCCCAACCCTGGACAAGCAGAATGGTTTATACTTCTGTTTCAGCCCTTCGTACCCAGAACTATGTGCTTCTACAGTCTTTCTTGACACCTGGGTTCCACATCTGAGATGACCTCAGCTTACCTACAAGGGCCTAAACATTGTGTAAACATTTTTGTTCTTATTTTTTTTTTCTTGTTTCAGAGCCTTTGTTTATTCACTCATTTTTGTGGCCAGCTCAGCATGCCCTGAGGGCAGGGCTGGTGGAGCATGTGGTGCTGGGGATCGCTGAAGCCGCCCAAGTTTTCCCAAGCAGACGCTTTAGACCACTGAGCCATCCTGCCAGGCCCCAACATTTTGTTCTTAATGTATACTAAATGTACATATTTATCTTCTCAGTATGCTACTTCATTGCACATATAAAGTGTAATGGCCAGATCAGAATACTGTGTATGTATTACCTCAGACTTTTATGATATTCTTGGTGAGAACATTCAAAATCTTGTCAATACAATATAATTAATATAATCAATTAATTCTTGAAAATACATTCTATTGTGCTTTAGAATATTTATTGGATAAGAGTTACTTTCCTTATTCCACTGAAAACCTGTCCCATTCCTCATGTTTTCTCCATCTCTACCCCCTTAATTTTACCAGGCTCTGGTAACAACCACTATACTCATTATTTTTGAGATCAACATTTTCCCTTCCATATATAAGTGAGAAATTTTATTTGTCTTTCTGTGCTTGATTTATTTAACTTAACAGCAGATATTCCAATTCCATTTATCTTGTAAATGACAGTATTTCATTTTTTATGGATGAATAATATTCTGTTGTATGTATGTTACCATTTCTTTATCCATTAATTGACACCTAGGTTGAGTCTCTATCTTGGCTATTGTAAGTAGTTTCTCAACAAATATGAGTCTTTGCATTATACTAATCTCACTTCTTTTCCATATATACCTAGTAGTAGTATTGCTGGATCACATAATAGTCCCATTTCCAATTTTATGAGGAAGTTCCACACTGTTTCCCACAATGACTGTACCAGTTTATATTCCCACCCACAATATATAAGAATTCCTCCTTTCTTCACTTATCTTTTGATGGAAGCTATTCTAAATTAGGTCTTTGATAGAAGCTATTATAAGTTGTGTGTAGACATATAACATGGTTTACACTTGCATCTTTGATGATTACTTACACTGAGCATTTTAGAAACATGGTTGTTGGATATATATATATATATATATATATATATATATATATATATATGTATAAATATAAAATCATTGAAGCAGGAAGACCACAAATTCAAGCCCTAATTGGGTAGTTGATTGAGCAAGTGGGTCTCTGTCTCAAAATTTAAGAAAAGGACCAGGAGGTGGGGGTTGCTTCATTATGAAGATCCTGGTTCAATACCTGACTGAATGTTTTTAGGACGGCCTCCTACTAGCATTCATGTCCTTGGACTCTATGTTTGCTTCTCAGAGTTTCTCAACATAATGAGCTTGACCCATTGCCAATCTCCTTGCCTTTGTAGAATTTATAAAGCGCTTTTATAAATTATGTCTCATCTGACCATTGTATCAGTCTTGTGAAAGAGAATACATTTCATAGATGAGGAAACTGGGTCTCTTTTCAGATTAGTTTGACTCTTTTCTTTTTGCTTGGGCTTAATTTTTGCTAATAGAATGTTAATTGATTCTGATAAGGCAGGTAATGGCTTCTTGGGCCAGCGGCCAATCTAAAATGACTTACATAGAAAATAACTAAAATAATAATGGAATGATTTAGAAGACCCTGAACCACAAATCTATAATCTTCAAAGCCTCAGAAAACCTGTCTATACTGAGATAGATTTAAGGAGGCTGCATGAACACAGAATAAATGATAGTAAATAGTGGGCGTCTAAATGTTACTGAGGGATTGATTCTTCTCCAAAACTAAGAGTAAATATGTGGTCTGAACTGAGATACAAGGCAACATCTGGATTCAGCAAGTTGGCATATGAGGCTGACATTTAGTTGGGTTATTTGCCAGCACTTTAAATTCAACACAGTAAGTGTCTTCAGGGTATTTTGGCAGATATTATAAACTTGCTACTTTTCTTACACTGGGCTCATGGCAAGGAGCTGGGTGAAAGCTTCCAAATTTCTTCTCTGCTGATTTCATCATAGAAGAGTATTGATGCAGCGACGCAAAAAAGGCCAGTCATACAAGCTCAGAGAAAACAGGTCGCACTTGCAAAGCTCAATGGGAATTTCTCTGGTGATTCCATCTTGGGTGTAACAACGTTCTCCACAGGCTTTGAGGTGAACAGAGCATTTAATACCCCCTCATACCCCAAATGCAATTATTTACTACAATTCTCCTCAAGCTTAATTGTGCACATACCCCAAAATATTTCATAGGGTAAAAATATAGATATAAACATGCTTTCTGGTAAAGATATTTTGCGGTCCTTTTCTTTTGAGAATCTTCATTTATACATTTGCAGCGTATTTCTTTTAATATTTTTCCCACTATTGTGAGGGATTTTGATTTTGATTTAAAAAAAAAAAAAACTCATGATGGCATTTCACTGGGCTTCTGCCCTTTTTGGGACTGAGGAATACTTAGTGTATTCTACAGTATGATATGTATTTACATCGCAGTGCCCACAATTTCCTGGTTTGAGCTATGGAGATCAATTTCACTTAAAAGTATAATTGAGATTCTGCAAAATTAAATGCTTTAAAGTATTGTGACTGAGTAACAATTGAAAGAGAATTCTCTCTTCAGGGCCTGCCACATAGAAGGACTTTTCTTTCATTAATTTAACTCTTATGCAACCCACAAGAATAGGTCTCTTCATTGCTGCTTACTGGAAAAGAAAATTGAGGCTTGAAGAAGTAAAATGACTTTCCTAAAATCACACAGTTAATTGGAAAAATGTACTACCAACTTCATCTAAGAGTTTATAGTGCTCCGTTCCACGCGAGCCCTTATGTTTGCACCAGGACTCTGTCAACATCAAGTACTTCTTTAGGCTATCCTTGGAATACACAGTTCTTCAGGGTGACTGTCTCAGATACTCTTCTCTGATTGCTGGGACAAATACCTGACACTCAAAGTGAAGGCAGGAAAGGTTTATTTAGCTCACAGTTACTGGAGGTTTCAGTCCATTCTCAGCTGGCTCCAAGACAGAGTGGCTTATGGCAGAGAGCAGTAGCTCATGGTGGTGGAACAGCAACAATGGCAATAGACCAACAACAGCAACAGAGACAACATAAAGCAACAGAGAGAGTCTATCTCTCTGTCTCTCTTATATTACATTCAGACTCTGCCTCAGGCTATCTGCCTCAGGCCACACCCATAATCCCAGCAGTACTCAGATGTATAATCTCATCCTTGGATCACCCATAATCCCAGCAGATCCTAAATTAATCTCAAACTCTAGAAGTCCTGCCTCATGACTACATGAGGCTTTGGGGGACAACTAGACACAAATCTTAACAGTGACTCTCACAAATGTTCAGTCCAACACATGCTCTTGTCTATTGTATGCTATCTAGTCATAATTTGGATATCTCAGCTGTATACTTAGCTGTATACTTAGGACATAAAAACTTGTCTGGCTGGTTCTCTGAGAATGTTCACTCTTGAAAACCAGATACTATTGGAAAGTTCAGGGCCGGGCAGGATGGCTCAGTGGTCTAAAACATCTGCTTGGGAAAGCTGGGGACCAGCCTTCACTATAAATCCTGCCCAAGTTGCAGATTTGTGAGCTAGATCAATGATTGTTTTTAAACTAGTATATGTGGGGCATGTCATAACTAGAGCAGAAAGCAAAAAACAGACTTAAAATGTTAGAAAATTCTCAAGAAGTACCTTGAATATACAAATGACTTAGAAATATAAAGCAATGCTGGGGTAATATAAATCTTTATAATTAAACACAGAGGAATTTTTAGTTTGCCCCTTGCCTATAAAGATATAATTTATAAAATAAGTATTTGGTACAAAATACCAGTAAGCAAGTCTAGTCAGAGAATATATTCCCACACATTCCTTCAATATAAAAAATGTCATGTGTGCTGAATTAAGCCATGAATCCAAGCAATAATTCTGTGGAGATAATAAAGGAAATGGATTAAAAATTCAATGTAAGATTGCACTGAAGGGCCCGACGGGATGGCTTAGTGGTCTAAAACGCCTGCTTGGGAAAGTTTGGGCGGCTTCAGGGACTGCAGTTCAATCCCCGGCACCACATGCTGTGCCAGCCCTGCCCTCAGCATGGGCTAAGCCGGCCATAAAAATGAGTGAATAAACAAACAAAGGTTCTGAAACAAGAAAGAAAAATAAATAAAATAAAAATTTCTTAAAAAAATATTGCACTGAACACAGAAGAAATCGTGTCATTTGGGAATTATATATTTGTATTTGAAAGCTCAAAGATATTAAAGGACTTTTAGTATAATAACACAATAGAAAGGACCAGAAGTTTTTTCTTCTCCTCCTCCTCTTCCTCCTCCCTCTCATCCCAGCTCTAGCTATTCCACTCTCTTTTTTTCCTCCACCTTTTTGTCCTCAACAAAGATAGAACACAAGGAAATGTCATGACTTATTCATATCCAAGATTTAGGACAGGGTTCTGCCCTTTGGACTGAGTGCCATGGAGAAAAGGGATGAGTGACATTGTCATTTTGCTTTGCGTAAGGCATCATATCCTTTTGAGACTCTTCACAAGTAGGCCAGCCCTTCAAACTTTTTCTTATTACAATTTATTTCTCACATGTTTCTGGGGATTAGAATTCTTGCATGTAGCTATTTCAGATTTTTTCTGCCCCCCTCTTTTTCTTCAATCAATTATCACAATTACTTCTACTATCTTCTTGTCCTCTAATGTATTCTTTGTGCATTTGCTTTTGTTATGCCTCAACCAGGTCTTGATTATTCTTAGGTTCTGGCCAATTTGTACTCTAAAACATGAAGTTAATATAATCTCAAGTCATTCCAGTCATCACATATTTCATTATCATGGTATTATTCATTGCCTCCTGGAGAACCATCTTCATAATTTCTATAATAATAATAATAATTATTATTATTATTGTTATGAACACTGCTTGCAAATCTACTATATCGCATGCATCTTAAGATTATTTTGAAGATTCACATTCTTTTCTGTATATTTGCAGCACCAAAAATTAAAATCTTTGTCTTAAAAGCTAAATTCTTTTAAAAATTTGTTTTATTGACAGATAATTGGACATCTGCATGGGGCACAGTCTGTTGTTAAATTTATATCATCTGCATTGAATAAAAAGATATTCAGCTTACTCATTATCTCAAACAATTACTTCCTTGTGGTGAAAATAGTCAAAATCCTTTCTTTGAGTACTTGGAATCATATGATAGAATACTGTTGACTATAATCACCCTCGTATATAATGTTACCCCAGAGCTTGTTCTTTGTAGTTGTACATGATTTTGTATGAAAGAAATTAATCTTTCTCCACTCCCTCTCTATTTTCTGGAAGCAACTGTTCTATACTACACATTTGTTTGAGCTTGGATATATTGAGATTTTGTGCAGCAATGAAATCTCATGGCATTTGTCTTTCTGTGCTTGGCTTACTTCATTAACAGTATGATCACTAGGTACGTCCATGCTGTTTTGTATGACAGAATTTTTTCTTTTCTTAAAAAATAAACAACCTTTTGTTGTATATACAGACTATATTTTCAGTCATCTTTTCACTACTGCTAATAGTACTACAGTAAATATAGGAATGCAGGTTTCTCTTTGATGTAAACTCTTCTCATGTTGTTTGATGATTTTTAATCTAAACTCCTACTTTATCAAACTTTCTCTTTTTTTGTATTTTAGGGAAAGGTCTGCAGGATGTTTACGGTCTCACTACTAGATTGAACCTGTAGTAATCCGCCTGTTTACAGCCTCCCAAGAGCTAAGAGGCCACCACACCCAGTCTCAATTGCTATCTCAATGAGCCCTGAGGGTGGGGCCAGCATGGCAAGCCTGGGATGGAATCCCCGGCCCTTGCATCTGCTTGCAGGTGATTTAATCTGCTGAGCTATTTGGCCAGCCCTTCAATCTTTTTCTTATAATTTATTTCTCACAAGTTTCTGGGGATTAGAATTCTTGCATGTCGCTATTTCAGATTTATTCTGCTCCCCCCCTTTTTCTTCAGTCAATTATCACAATTACTTCTACTACCTTCTCCTCTATGCATTTTGACAATTTCTGGAGTCAGGCAGTGATTTATCTTGTTTGTGTTGTCTCTCCCAGAAAGAATTTAAATTATCTATTCTTCTAGGCACTTGTGATATCTATTGTTTTAAATTCTTCTCATTTGTCCCTTAATGTGGCCAGTGACAAAAGCTTGTGACACAAACTTAACAAGTGAGAAAAACAAATATCTTTATGATTAATATGTTGAATATGCAAATAAGTAAAACTCCACATAAAAGAAAATAGATTGTGGATATTACAAATGAGTGTGGTGTAAATGTATTAATTTTAATACTCCTTATTTCATATTAATGTTAAGCGCAAGTTGTTCTGAACTCTAACAGTATGCAGAAGAAAGGAGCTTATGAAGATACAGTATTTCAAAAAAGTAAATCAATAATGATATAGCACTTCATTCTTAAATGTTTAAATGTTAGAATACTTTCCAATTTCATAAAATTGTCTCATCAATAAAATGAAGTGCATAGATTTACATGAATATATTACATGTTTTAGAAATTAATGGCGATCAGATAATTCTGAACTGTGAGCTCATGGAATTGATGAACTGGGCATTTTCATTCCTTGTGGATGTGGACCACATAATTATCTTTCCTCACTTCTCACCTTCTGTATTCTTACGTATCTGTGGGCTTCTCAACAATCGTTCTGTTTGTTCTCATTATGTATAGTTGTTTCTCAGTGTTAGAAATGGTGTTGAAAAGAGGACGCGAATAGTCAGCTGGTGATACTAATTGCTGCCTAAAGTCTGAGAAATGAGGCAGAGATAGACGCTTGACATGCACTCAGTGCTGAGCCCCTCCTGCTCCACCTCAATGGACTACATTCTCGCTAATGGTCTAGAGCGCTTCCAAACTTAGGAAGCCATCTGACTCAAAACACATCTACTGCTTCTTGTCAAGGAAAAGTAGAATCAGAAATAAGGTATGTTGTACTACCTGTGTTTTAAAATGTTTTAAGTAGCCAGTACTGACCTGATTCCTTTGTCATGGCACTGAACACAGCCCAATCTTGGGATGGGCTTCTTTGCTGTTAGAGTATAGAATGGTTAGAGCACTAGATTGGGGGGTTTTCAGATGACCTGCGTTGTGCTTCTGGTAGCACTGAAAATAATTCTTTAGGGGTTGAAGGCAAGAAATTGCAGATGTGTGCGATCTGTTGTAGAAGAGTATGCGTGTGTTAAGTGTGAGACCAGGAAAGGGCTACTTATGTCAATTTTTGATGCTTGTTCCCATGTCACCTTAGAATTCACCTTTTCAGATAACTCTGATGGACAGTTAAACACAATCATTCGGAGCAATATGCAATACGGTGACTACTAGCCAGAAGTCACAACCAAACATGGGAAATGTGGATCATTTAATTTGCATTGCATCATATGTGAGGACTTAGGTCAACAAAAAGAGTGTGATGTAACAGTTTTCATTTTGAATGCATGCTGAAACAATATTTCAATTTTATTAGGTTACATAAAATGTATCATTAAAATTTTGGTTTTTTTCTACTTTTAAAATGTAGACAAGTTAAAATAGAAAACCACATTTGTGGTCTTGTTTTATTTTATTTAGTAGTACATTTTGATGTGGCAATGATTTAATTTCGATGTGTTGCCTTGTTAAGACTTTCTGCTAAGGCTGATCTAGCTTTAATCCATGGAAGTCATTCAATTTTCAAAGGTCTCAGAGTTTTCATATAATATTACATGATATATGGTTTTATGAGGATTAACTGACATAATGTTGGTAAAACATTTGGGATAATTATGGGGTACAAAACAAATAACTAATAAATATTTAAATAAAAACTAATATTCCAAAATTGGAGTATCTTTTATTAACTACTCACATGGCACTGAAAGTGTCACTCGTTCTATTTGGTTTTCATTTTATTTATGTAAGATGTCATGAATTTGTATAAAACATTTTGAAGTAATTCATTAAAGATATTTGTTTCCTCATAGCCCCAAGTACAAAGATTATCAGTAGAGGGTGACTTACATGTCTGTTGAGGGGTGACAGAAATACAGTCATGATTGTGAAAATCAAGCTTCAGCCACCATCTCTGCTATACGCTCAATTCTGGAATCTAGCTTAGGATTACACTGACAGCAGCCACTTTAATATGACTGTGCTACTGAACACAGGTGACTGGTAGGAAAGTGAGCACCTGCCCAGATTGGCCCACTCCAATTCAGTCTAGTGTGTTTTTTTTTTTTTGAGAATTTTTATTTTATTTTATTTTTTTCTTGTTTCAGAACTTTTGTTTGTTTGTTTTATTTTTATGGCAGGCTCAGCCTGCCCTGAGGGCAGGGCTAGCGCAGCATGTGGTGCTGGGGATTGAACTGCAGTCCCTGCAGCTGCCCAAGCTTTCCTAAGCAGGCGCTTTAGACCACTGAGCCATCCTGCCGGGTCCCCTGGTGTGTTCTTAAGTTGGGAAGGGAACGCTGTTACTGAACTGAATGGATTGGGAAACAGAGACAGCCACTCTGGGGCAACAACACTGAGGTAAATAGAAGAAAAGAGGGCAGGAAGGAGAGGAGAAGGAACTTTCTTGGATCCTTTCTTCTACCACAATCTTTCATTCATTCCATTCCCAAGAATGGGAACTCCTGTTCTATGTTGTGGGAGATATCCTTAAATTCTTAAAAAAACAAAAACAACCCCCCCCCCCAATCCTTTTGCTGACATTATTTCAAATGTGCTTCTTTTATTCGCAACCCAGAACATTTTAATGCATATGGACATAGTCCTTAAATTTGTTCAAGGTCTGGTAGAGAAAATAGCATAGAAGTCACTTGCTACACTTAAATTGCTGTAAGAGACAGTAGAAAGGAGCATGAGCCTCTGCTGATGGAGCTGGCAAAGGCTTCACATTGAAGTATGCACAGTGGAGAGACATTTCCAGGCAGAGGTGTATCCTGGTACAAAGTGTGAAAAGAGTTGTTACATTGAGTCACTAGTACTTTAGTGACTAGATAAAGGATTCATTATGATAATTCAAGGATTACATTTAGCTAACCACAAACATGCATTCTTAGGAATGTATATGATAGAAGGACAGTAGAAAAGGCAGGAAACTCAGGATAAGGACCTTGGCTGTTGTCTTAAACCAACCCAGACCGACTGTATCATTTTAGATAATTTGTGTTGCTTCTCTGGAAATTGGTTTCTTCTTTTGAGAAGTAAGAAAGTGGATTACATTATTTCTGTGATCCCTTTTAACTCAAATATTTAAATTTAAATATGAAAATTTTGTCATTGTTGGCAACGTATTTCCATTAGGTTTGACTGTGGCATTGATTTAATTTAGATATCTTTTCTTTCCTGTCAAAACAGTGAGATGTGATATGTGCTACATCAAAGAAGCTTTGTCCTAAAGATTATTTCATATCATAGGGAATTATAAAAGTGAATATCAGTGAGTAGTGTCATACTTGATCTTGATTTATTGTCTTTAATATATTACTTTCTCCATCCATGAAATGGGCCCATAAAATTATTATATGTAGACATATTGCAAATATAATAGTTATGTTTCTGCTTGAATAAGAAAATCAAGCCGGGCGTGGTGGCGCACGCCTATAATCCGAGCACTCGGGAGGCTGAGGCAGGAGGATTGGTGCGAGTTCGAGACCAGCCTGGGCTACGAAAGTGAGCTCAAGGCCAGCCTGAACTGCATAGCGAGACCCTGTCTCAAAAAGACAAAAAAAAAAAAAAAAAAAAATCAAAAAATATTTCTTATCTAAACTTTCTGATATTGCTTTTATTAAAAAATATAGTGAGATGGAGTTTAAAATGGCAATAGTAGTGGAAGATTTGTTAAAAATCTCATAATTTCTAAAAATAATATGTTTCTCTCACAGGCATCTTTTATATTCTTTTATTTCACCCTTTGGATAACAGAAGAGGGGAAGAATTCTTACTCTTGTCTACTATGCATTTGTAATAGCCTTTTGACAACATGATCCTTGAAGTTTCCTCTGTTTATGAGTAACACCCAGTGATGTACAGTAAAATTACCATCACAGGGGCCCGGTGGGATGGCTCAGTGGTCTAAAGCGCCTGATCGGGAAAGCTTGGGTGACTTCAGGGACTGCGGTTCTATCCCTGGCACCACATGCTGTGCCAGCCCTCTCCTCAGAGTGGGCTGAGTCGGCCATAAAAATGAGTGAATAAACAAACAAAGGTTCTGAAACAAGAAAAAAATAAATAGATAAAATAAAAAAATTTAAAAATTCTTAAAAAATTACAATCACAATGAAAAATCCAGGATGAATAGAAATTAGAAGCAGCACCTTTATTCCCTGTATAATGTACTGCATCTAGTTTTGTTTTCTCTATTCTTATGAAGCATCTTTCAAAAAACAAGGGTGTTTACTTTTGAATCCACGATTGATCCAATACCATACTTATCTAACTTATAATAATGAAGAAATTAGCCAACATATTATGGCGTGTAGTGAAATTTTCTGAGAGACAAAAATCCTATTCTTACCAGTGATATCCCTTTCTAAATGATTGATTCACATAAATTACTTGGTCATAACATAAAAGATATTTTAATTGTTTCATAATATCTTATCTCTATCAAGCCAGTTAAATGAGCTGAAAGTGTGAAAATTTGTTGTCTTTCATTCTTTGAAATTTTAAAAAGTACCTTTGTATGTATTGCTTATTATATTAATATAATAATTTTCATTAGCTATTAAGTTAAACATCTTCAAGTATTACTTGTAGCAGTGTTGATCTGCACAGTATGATAGTTTAGAAAATATGGACAAAGAACTGGAATAAATAATTTGATGATTCAGTAATTCATTTATAAGATTACATAAATGTATAAAAAAATTGATTATAAATGTGGTATCAAAGTGTAGAATATAGAAATACTTTTAAAATGTTCATATACACAATAGACCATTTTCTTAGAAAACAAAATCTGTAAGTCTTTTTGAGGCATGCACTGGTAGAATTACTGTAACTTGTGTATGATATTATTCAAGGTCATTGTTAGCAAATAAATTCAAGATCTGATTCAGATAATGATTTTTATATTTATACTTATTAATCAGTGAATAACAATAAAATACTTTTTCTACTTGTGCTTGGTTAAAAAACAGAATTTTAAAAACCTATGTGATAATGTTAGAAATTTGTTTTTATACAGTTTTAAGATTCCCATAGTGTGTGAGCTACTTATATTATTCATTTGGACAGTTTGTTAAGATGACATTAATAGTAGCAATTCTATGATTGGGAAAGAAGGTCAACCATACTAACCACTATAGTAGGACCTTTTCAGATACTTTAGCTACTCAAGCCCTAGAACTTAGTTTCCAAACTGGTACCTACTCAGCAAGTGACGGCAGAGTAGACAGGACAATTAGAACTGTGGACAAGCTCAATGCAAAGTGGAACTTTTAATAAAGCAAAGCAAAGCCCACGGCTCTTCACCTAAGATGACATGTTTTTCCTGGGGAAAAAGAAACTGAGAAACCGGCCTTGAGGAAAATGATAGCAAGAATTCTTATTGGTAGAGTGTGAAAGTAGCACCTAGCAGATATGTCTACTCAATTTTAACTAGTGAAAGAGAGTAAGAGGTATAAGAGTATAAAAAAAATAACACTTCTACAGATTTGAGATTTTCTTCCCCACAGTCCACATCAATCTATCTTAGGTACTTGAAGTCTAAAATTAAAGTGACCACTGGACAGGAGAACTCTACAGGTCAGTGTTCCATGCTGGTTTCTCCTTACATCAGTGTCTAATCAGTTAATAAACTTTGGTCACAGTAACTATGATGCATCAGCCTTTCAGACAAATGATGAGTGAAAATAAAAATGAACCTCCCAGCACTCATGACCTTGTGAGGGAGACAGATATGAATAACCAATGGGAAAGTACCATGCTCTCACAGAGCTAAAATAAGGAAGCACTAAAATATTAATTCCCATACTATTTTTATTAAACTGCTTAACTTCAAGAATGTCAGTCATGCTGGGCCTCGGGTTTTTTTCTGCAGAATGGACATGGTGATAATGACTTCCTTTGCATAATTTTAGTGTTGTATAAATATGTCCATGTAATTCAATATAGTACCCATTCTTTGTTGTCTTCATCAAGAAAAATAATTTGATGTTGGATGAAAAATGGAAGAGAATGACATCTATCAAATATAAGTTTATAAATAACCACTCGAATATTCCCTGAATATGTTTGCATTATCCATTTAAAGTTTAAAGACCTTGCCAATCTTTTTAACACTGTAAATATACACACTAAATTCCTTCTTTTTTGCACAGATGATAATACTGAGAATCAGAAAATTGGACAGGACTGCTAAAGACTGCTTAGATAATCAGTGGCAGCACAAGGCTTGGAGGGATTGAAACCAGAGCCTTGGCAGAAAGTCACGCTCTCAGCTCTTTTTCGTCTTGCACTTAGAGGTAGCATTTCACTCCGGCACTAAGTTGCCAAGGCTGGACTTGAATGTGTGACCCTGTGGCATAAGCTTCCCAGGTCCTAAGATTATATATGTGTGCCATGGTGCCCAGCCTTTTAGCCTCTGTTTATTTTTACTCACATGACATATTGAAAACTGTGTATTTAGGTGCATCTAAAAAAGTCATTAAACACTTCTACATTAAACACATCTCCAAAATGTTTGAGAAAATATAACCATGTGTCTCCTAAAAGTTAGTAAAGGAAGAAAATCCCTGTATTCAATGCAATAAACAATATATAATTTAATGTTTTTCAGATTTATTCTCATCAGTATAAATATATTTATATAAATTACTGATATTCATAGATTAGAATTCTTAAGAGCATATAAATTCATAAAGACAGGGTCAGGCAGGATAGCTCAGTGGTCTAAAGAGCCTGCAGGCAGCTGCAGGAACCATGGTTCGATCCCCAGCACCACATGCTGCACCAGCCCTGCCCTCAGGGCAGGTTGAGCCAGCCATAGAAATAAATAAACAAACAAAAGTTCTGAAACAAGAAAAAATAAAATTAAAATAAATAAATTCATAAAGACAATTTTTTATGGACACACTTCAAAAGATCTTTTTAATGTTTGCAGTTCAATGTCAATAAAAACAGTAACTGGGAATTTAATTTATGATATCTATGAACAATATATCATAATATATATGCATATATATCTTCTCTGTACCTTTAACTTAATTGTCTTGCTTTTTTAAAATGTATGTGAATAAGTTTACTGGTTATCCAATCTAAGCAGAAATGTTTCTATTCTAGTTTCATTAATCTTGAACAGGTGTCATAAAACTTTTCCTGATAGAGAAAATATATGTATGTTGATACTGTCATTGACATCCTCCCAATAAATGAATTCACTAAAGATTCACTGAAACTCTTCCTCTCTTCTCACAGTCAAGAAAGCTTATTATGTGAAAACAATGGTAAAATGACTATCTCTCTATTGTCCATCCATCCATCATTAGGCATTAATATATAAGCTTTCACAAGTACCTCACCTCAAAATTGATCAGCTGTAGTAGAGCACCAACATTTTATGGGGAGGGGATCATTCCAGTCTTAGAGAAAAGGGGCACATGTTTATAGAAGGAATGGCTTAGCCCTTGAGTTCACCTTTGGATGGGATCTCTACAAGTAAGACTTGCATTTTGTCACAATGCCTGAACTATAGTCACAGAATATATCACTGTGTTGGTGTCCTTTTAATTTTTTATATGAAGATCAATGATCAGAAAGTTTTAGGGTCACATTTCCATTGATTAAGTAATCTGTGTATGAGGAAGACAATGACAAACTACTAGTATTTAATTTTATTATCTTGTTGATTCCAAGGCCCTGGAGATGCTGGAGATCAATCGCTTACACACTTGTACATGCACAGTAAAACTTTAGATTGTGAGTAACTTGTTCTATGATTCATACAATGACAAAAAAAATTCTAAGAAATGTTAACTTGATAAATGAGTGATGGCTTGCTACAGTAGTAGCATGTGACAGCATGTGACACTAAGCATCCTATGGTCACAACTGAGCCAACACTGACTCTCTCTCTCTCTCTCTCTCTCTCTCTCTGTCTTATTCACTGTGGGTTTGCAGGTGATCATCTCCCCAAAGGAAGAGGTTATGAAGGAGACTCATTTGCAGAAGAGGAGCAGAATAAAAAAAGACAACAATACAAAAAAAAAGGAGAGAAGAAAATGAAAAGCCTGGGGCTGGGGAGATAGCTCCGAGGCACAAGTGCCTGCTGGGCAAGTGCAAGGTCGTGAGTTCGAACCCTGGTCCCACCAAAAAAAAAAAAAAAAAAAGAAAATGAAAAGCCAGGGGGAATCCTTCACTTTAAAGAAGATTAGGGAGATTTGTAAAACGTGAGCTGCAGTACAAAAACTATAGAAAATATCACCCAAATAAGGCTGTAGCACGGTGTGTGAAGAATCTACTTAAAGACAATGCAATATCACATTTCTATGATATTATAGAAGGGAGGCAAAGCAAGTGTCATTTGATAGGTTCTTTGGTAAAGTTGTATAAGAAGCAAAAAGTTCCATTGAGCCAGTGATTCTATCAGTGATAGCGAAATTGTGTTATGCTGTAATCCTCCCCTCTCATCTTCCTCAGCTATGGAAATTTTCAAAAGTATCTGCAAGTTAACTCATTTATTTTTCTTTCTATTTTGTATTTTCCTTATTATTTTACATTATATTACAGTACTGTAATATGACTACATTTGGGTTGTGGAATGAATCATCTGAATTTCCATTAGTTTTTGCAGGTCGAAGCCTGTTTCCTGAATGAGTTATGATCACAAACCAAGGCTTTCTTTAGTTAGACTTAGTAAGAAAGTGAGGAAGACTGTCGTGAGAATTGAATGAGATAACTGACATGGAAAGTTATTTCCAGAAACTTTTTACAAATATACCTGTAATAATAAGAAAAATGACTCATAATTTTATTAAGGTATGCAGAAATGCAGTCAACAAACCAGTCAATGAGTTTTATGTTGGCTCCATTTACTTTGCAAAGAAGGTTAGAAGTTGAAGTTAGACAGTGCTTCTGTGTAGGAGGTGTCTGTCCTTCCTAGATCACTAAAGACATTTTCTTGTAAATTCCAAAAGAAATCTGAAAGCATACGCTTCCAAAAACGAGCTAGCTTCTGTGGTTCACACCTGAGCAAATCCATACCATAGACAGTTCCATTTTCTATACTACTGCCTTGGTCCATGTACTAGATATTATACCAGCTTAACTTTTTTTTTTTCAGTCTGTTACTCTTTCATAAATGATGTTAGTGTTTGATGTACTAAATGTTAAATAAATAGCACAGTGTATTGATTCTGAATCTAATTTTCATTTCCAGGGTATTGAGGATAACTAAATCTGGCATTTAGAGCACTCCAATGTGGAATGAGAATTCCTTGAATTTTTTTCCCTGTAAAAAGACATTATAAGCACATTTAAAGAGGTCCTGGTAAAAATTAAGTCTATGCAAATTTTTGTTATTGAAGATATCATTAGGCAGCATTGAAGAACTAAATTTATTCCAATAATCATTATAATGATGAAAAAATTCCTTGCTTCAATAATTGATTTATGCTTCATTTAAATGTACAGAGTAGTTTCAATATAATTTCTTATTAGCTCTAATGATGAATTTTAAAGTAGCATGGCTCTGAAATAAAGATGAAAATTCTCCATACAACTTATTGCATTTAAATGGATTTAATATTTAATATTTAAAAAATCATTTGATGTAAATAGCCATCATGAATCACTGCAAATATACTAAGATGTAATTAAATGCTTTTCTCTTTTTAAATGTATCTACTTGTTTCATAATAAATTATTTTTGTGCTCTTTCTTCTTTTAAGCTGTGCTATTACTTTTGAAATTATTTTAAATTGGGAAATAATATTAACTCTAAAATATAGCAAATTAAAAAATCATCTCAGGCAAATGCAAAATAACTGGATTATTCTTTAACATTTGCTTTTCCCTTGTAATTGTTTCGTATGTTGGTCCTAAACACTTAAGTTTCTAAGAACAAAAGAGAGAAGGAAACACCAGGGAAAGTCAAGAGCCTTCATTAAAAAGCTTTCTCTGTCTAAGATTGATTCTACACATAGAGAAATGCCCTGTGACCTCTGTACTTAAAATTTTCTGTTCTGACAATATATGCCATAAAGTAGGATTAGGGTGGGCAGCTTCCTATTGGCTAGATCTAAAGTGTCGGCATTCCAGGGTCCATGTGTCTGCCAGGTGCTCTGAGGATCATTGCATTTGTTGTGTGGCATTGTGACATTTTGAGGCAAACTAGAGTCCATAGAAGTGGGCTAAGAAGCGTGGAGTTAGCAGATTCTCTATGGCTCTGCAGGCAGCGACCCACCAGACACATGCACAAACCACAGCACACTAGTGTCTCCATCCTCACCCATTTAACTAATAGGAATCCAAGGATGAGGCCTAATCCATGCCCCCCTGAACAATAGCCATGTTTTGAATATACAGGTACTATTAGATATCATGACAGTGGTACTTCTGCCTGAGCAACAGCTCCTGAGACACTTTGGGCCTGGTTCTGGAAACTTAGTGCATAGTAAGGAAAGAATTTTGGAGCCAAAAGTCAGGTTGAGCTCAGTTACTCATTCAGCAGTGTGTTTCTCTATCAGGACCCTGGTTTTCTCATATGTTGTGTCAAAACTATGATGATGATGATTTTTTTTTTTTTTTTACAGATTCTTGGGCTTAAGAGTTGGCTATAGTAGTTAGTGCTTATTAGAAAGACCATATGGTTTCCTGGTTTATCCTCTAAACTTTCATGGCATTGTTAATGATACTGAGTCAAGCCAATGAGCATAAATCAGTACTGTCCTGGACAAACAGGGATATATATTTATTTTAGGGCAAAATCCATTTAAAAGTAGAAAGGTCTGTTTAGCTGTACAGTGTGATAGCAATAGAGGTGATGATATCTGAAGTCTTTCTCCTAAACCCAAGTTGACAAGGTGCAGTGAGACTTTCTACAGGATCAGAGGGAGGGAGGTGACAGCCACAGGATCTGCGGATGCCAGTACTCAACGTGGTGATACCATAACCTGGTGTGGAAAGCATACAGCCTAATTCTGCATGTCTTCTCCTTGTAATGATCTATGGATGAAAAATTCCTTGGTTACATCATCACTTTACAGTCTTGACCATGTTGTTCACCTAGGCCCTGAGCACCCCATCCCCCTTCATGGAGCCAGTCTTTTTGGATGTCAAGTGTTTTCATGAAAGGTAATCTCCCCGATAAAAGCTCACAATGCCCCAGCAGGTCAGTTCCTTGAAGAAGATAAATCAGCTGAACTCCTTTTAGCATTATAGATTTGTATAATGGCTCACATTCAATACCGTCAAGTGTGGCTTTAAAACAGTGTACACTATTAACATAAAATGTGTCTTTATCAAACATAATTTCTTCATTTTTAAAAAAATTCAAATATTTTTATTTCCAAGCAAAGGATACTATTAGATCATCCTATATTGTTTCTAAACAAAATAGTTCTTTTCTCTTATTTTTTGTTTCTTTAAAACAGACTTTCAAGTAATACAATTGGAAATGATGAATGAGAATATATTAGTATTTTCGCAGCTTAATAGAGCTCATAAAAAGAAAGGTCATATACTATTCTTCAAGGTTATTATCATAATTATCATTATTAATTTTAGTCAGGAAAATCAGTTTATTGAGTTGAATAATCTTGATGTTTACTTAGAGAAAATAATTTTTCATTACCAACTTCTGTCTCTATTTAAAAAAGAAAATAGCATATTATATTTTGCAATTGATAGAATCTCAGAGACGAAAAGCAGTATGTTTTATGTAATCAGCATTGTACAA
This sequence comes from Myocastor coypus, assembly GCA_004027025.1. Lineage (NCBI taxonomy): Eukaryota > Metazoa > Chordata > Mammalia > Rodentia > Myocastoridae > Myocastor > Myocastor coypus. The sequence continues at coordinate 15,074 of PVJA010004990.1, read as the reverse complement.
TCAGAAAAAAATTTACATCAGCTAAAGTTTGTTTTTCTGAAACTAAACAAAAAAAGATTTAATTGTTTATGACACGTTAGCATTAACCTAGTTGGAACCAGTGCTATTAGGGATTATTAACTAAGAAGCCTACTCTTTAAAGGACTTTTATTCCTAAAAATTTACAGATGCCATAAATTTAAGATTATTTAATTCTGCATAAGGAATGTATTGTTTTTCTATCAGGTATAACAAGATGATGTCAACTTAGTACACACCGAGTAAAAACGTTAGGAAATTATATTATCAAACATGGGAGAGAGAGCTTTCCTTTTTTCAACGTCAAATTGCACAGATTCAATCGGTTTTTTAGAATTACAAAGTTGTTTTTCTAAAAATATAAATCACTTTAAACACATAACTAAAGTGGCAAATTTTAAACACAAGAAATCATCATGGCAATTGCTAGCTCTTAATTTTTCTGGCAATACAAAGGTAGGAACATTCTTCTGTTTTATGCCAAAGGCTAGAAGTACTAAGAATTGCCATGTGCATCCAGAAAACACCACTGAAAAACCCAGAAATCTGTTTAAAATTAGATTTGAACCCAGAATAGTGGTGCATGCCTGTAATCCCAGCTCTTGGGAGGCAGAGACAGGAGGATCACTGTGAGATCAAGGCCCACCTGGGCTGCAAAGTGCACTACATAGCAAAGCCTTGTCTCAAAAAGAAAAAAAAAAAAGATTGAAAATGCCACACTCTTAAAAGACTAGGTGGTTATAATGAGTCTATCAATCATTTTTCAACTCTGTTGTCTGAAATAAGTCATTAACCAGTATATAAATTAAGTTCTTATATCTCATATTATTTCAGAAAAATAAATAAACTATATGCACAGAAGATACGTTTTAAGTAAAAGAAGGCCGATGTGGCCCCAGGAACCCTTAAGATTTTATTTATATCAAAGATTCTCATCATAAGATTGGATTTTAAAAACCTTTATTAAATTTTAGCTGTATTATCCCAGCAGTTCATATTTACAATCAGTGATTATACCTTAGAAATTCTGACATCATTTGAATTATGACAGACATATAGTACATACTTAGAAAATGTGTTTTGTTTATATATTTCTGTTCTTAATTTTGAAAGCATAAAATTTCAGCATCCATAGTATTAATACTAATAACAATAAAACTATATTTAGTCGCTTTTGTATGTTATACTTTATTTAAAAAATAGCTTGAGGCTGTCATCACAATGTGAGCAGCAATGAATACGGATTTTCAGTCTTAGATTCGTCCTATTTCATATTAGCTCACATTTACTAGGTATTTGTTGATCATTTATTGAGTATTTACTGATTGCTGTGCTTCAAGAGTGGGTTGAGGTCTTTGCTGTTCTTTGATTGATGAAGAAACTAAAATGCACTGAGGATAGATGTTACGGTTTATGTCTAGTTGTCCCCCCAAAGCCTCATGTAGTCATTGGGAGGAGACTTCCAGAGTTTGAGACTTGATCCATGACCCCTGGGATTATGGGTTTTAGTACTTCTGGGATTATGGGTGTAGCCTAAGGCGGAGGCTAAGGTGGAGAGCCTGAATGTAATATAAAGAGAGACAGAGAGACAGACTAGAGCTGTTGCTCTGCTGCCCTGACTGATTGGCTGCCTCTGCCATCATTTTGCTGCTGTTCTGCTGCCATGAACTGGATGCTCTTCGCCCTGCTCCACTCAGCCTTGGGCCAGCCGAATATGAACTGAAACCTCTACGAACTGTGAGCTAAATAAACCTTTCCTTCCTTCCTTTTGAGTGTTGGGTATTTGTCCCAGCAACGAGCAAAAAGTAACTAAGACAATAGGAAAGCTGCTCCAGCCTGTGCGTACTATATCAAATCGTGGAGCTGGCCTGTAGGTACACGTCATCTGATTCTATTTTAGGGAAGGGTCTACAGGGTGTTCAGGGTCTCACTACTAGATAGGATTCGTAGTGATCCACCTGTTTACAGCCTCCCAAAAGCTGGTATTACAGATGCACGACACCACGCCCAGTCTCAATTGCGGTCTCTGCACTGCTCCCCCGCGCCCCCGCCCCCCACACCCAGGGCTGGCACGGCAAGCCCAAGGGTCCAACCCCTAGCCACTGTGCTGTCTTGTAGGTGCTTTAATTCGCTGAGCTATTTGGCCGGCGCTGTCACCTGGTTCTAATGTTTAAATATTTGACTAAAGACTAAAGTGGAGGCCTTAAAAAATCAGTTGAGACAAGAAAGGAAAACAGGTTATCAGAAAAATCTTTCACACAAGTTAATGTATAATATCATTTGATTTAAAATTATAAGGTCCTGAGAGATAGCTCAGTGGCTAAGCGCCTGCTTAGGCTAGCAACAGAGACAGATGTTTGAGATATTTTAAATTAAAAATTCCTTCTTTCTTTCTTTCTTTCACACAGGGTCTTGCTATGAAGCTCAACTCCCAGTGATCCACCCATCTCAGCTTCCCCAAAGCTGGGATTATATGCATGCATAACCATGTCTGGTTTCAGTGGCCATCTAGGCATGCCAGGGGTTCCAGGCTGGGATGGCATGCAGTATCATGGATCTAACCCTGGTCCTTATGCTTGCCAGGCAGGCACATAGACCACTGAGCTAACTGCCCAGATCCTGTTTTATTTCATTTTTATGCAGAGTAGAGTAACAAATACATTTGCTTTTAGGATGTTTATTAATTGAGATTAGTTTTCTTAGCTCTAACGTCTCGAAGTTGCTACAATTACATGTGAGTGCAGAGCAAATACTTTTTATAAAAATGAATTTATCCTTAGTTTTACATATCAATCATTCTGATTTTTGAAGAGTAACTATGTATTTATACCTAATTATTTCATATATTTGAGTAACTTAAGAAATTGTAGTCATTACGATTGGTAAGAACAAATTTGCAAATGAAAATAATGTACAAAGTATACAAATCAACCTGCATTTAACATATGCTGGGGACATTGGTCTGTATGTTTTAAAGTGACGGAAAAATCTCCAATTTTTTTCCTGGCTGTAGGTAGGTTGAAATAATCTCCTAGTTCTCTGTGTAGTCTTGCTTAGAATATCTCAGAATGAAAGAAATTGTATCAATGCAAAGTAGGAAAAAGGCAATCTCAGAATTACAGGCTGCCTGAATGTGATAATACTTAATCTTTGTATTGTGATTATGAATAACACATGCTCATTAAAATTTTCATATGAATATGAATAATCTTACTGTTAATCTTTAAACATCTAGGGTAATTTTATGTATGTTATGCTTTACTAAGAGTAATCTACTCAAGCCTCAAAAACTTATCATAAAAGTATTGAGTAAGGTCTAAAATATATAACCAAATAAATTACATTTCTTCATTCTCACCATGATATTCTTGAACATAAAAATGTTTAGCAGCCTATTACAGAGCAATCTTTTGTGCCATATATTACACTAAAATGACATGATAGCTAAACATATTTCAACCAATGTATATATTTCAAACTTGATACTATAATTTGAAACATGTCAACTCAAAACACATAATGCTGATTATTTTAGAAAAACAAAACAGAGGCACTTTTATTCTAACAAGAATATGCCTGGCCTAAAGTCACACCTTCCTGTGCATCTAACAGTACTTTCATTTTATCGTATTTTAAAAATCCACACCTCATATTTGCTATTACCTTATATGGATGGTGTTAATGACACACGAAGTAAACCTTCTATTAGCTCTGTAGTTGAATAGGATTTGTTTAATTTCAGCTGTCAAATAATGTGGGAAAAAATTCTGGTAACCCTAGGAGTTAAAATATGTTAAAAGTATTAAAGCAAATGATTTACAAATAGAAGTAATTTGTTGCTTGCATTATTTGCCAGGATAAAATTAAAAGTGCAGAATATGACCATTTGCGGGAAGGGATGACTTACTTTTTGGGCTATTTTAAGAAAAACTTTAAGCAAGCTTCTTTTCAAAGCAAGCAAAAGAAATGAAAAAGATCAGACACGGTGTGTTTCTACCTTACTGTGTGTTAAAAGGAATCATTATCCATGATGTTTTACATTGTAGTTTCTCAATGATTGAAAATACAAAAGAGGGGCCCGGTGAGATGGCTCAGTGGTCTAAAGCGCCTGCTTGGGAAAGCTTGGGCGGCTGCAGGGACCGCGGTTCAATCCCCGGCACCACATGCTGCACCAGCCCTGCCCTCAGGGCAGGCTGAGCCGGCCATAAAAACAAATAAACAAACAAACAAAAGTTCTGTAACAAGAAATAAAATAAAATAAAATAAAATAAAATAATTCTTAAAAAAAAAGAAAATACAAAACAACCATTCAGTTTAATCACTCAAACAGTAACAATATGAGAACAAACAAACTTCTCTTGACCAACACTGCACCCTAAACTAGCTAGTATAAATCACATGCTTTCTATCTTTTGGGGGAACTTTTCTCCCTCTAGGTTTATTCACACACACACACACACACACACACACACACACACACACACACACACGTTATTTTACACTGAACTCTGAAGACTGCCCCGAGACTAGTTATTCCAGTCAGAAGGTAGAGTGGAGCGAGGTCCTAGACCGCTGCTTTGAGTATACCCTCCTCCTCAACAGAAGGTAGCAGCAAGGCAGAAGACAGGCTCATCTTCAGTGCAGCTGTGACCAAACTCACAACTCCACAGAACCTGTCAGAGTTTTCAAGACCTGAGTTTGTATGCTTATATCACCCAGCCCTGACCAATCCAAGGAGGGGCAACCTTGCAGGGAATGGTCTCCAGAAAAGGGAAGAGCAGTGCTGTCAGCAGTTCTTCATACCAGGACTTTGGAGACCAAGTGGAGGAGAGAATGTGGGTGGAAGACTCCACAGTAGCCTTCAGGTCCATTTTGGACTTCAGAATTTTATTGACTTAAACAAAAATAAATTATGTATGTATGACCACATATATATATATATATATATATATATATATATATATATATATATATATATATTTCAAGATCTATAGCCCTGTCTTATTCTCCTTGTGGAATACCTAATTTTAAGACTACTTTATTGTTTTTAATTTTATTTTTTGTGGGTTTTTTTTGTGTGTGTGTGGTGCTAGCAGCACTTCAGAAATTTTTGTGTATTTTCTTCATTTTATGTTGATAAAGCTAGAAAACAACAAAATTTCATTGATTGAAAAAATATCAGTTTGTTTTGTAAAAAAGTAAAACTGTAAATAGTTCTTTGATTAAAAAGTACTATAATTTAAAAACTAAATTTCAAAAATCTCAACTGCTAAATCAATGTGTAAATATACTTGCTTAGATAAATAATGGAAGATAACTTTATTAAATGACTGTGGTAACCTGTATCACCACAATAAGTGCATAGAAATATGTATTTAACACCAAATATTTTTCTGTATTTTTGGTTATGAAAAATCTGAGGTGATTGAAATTTTAATCAGCATATTTTTGTTCATTAGTATTCTTGCATATTTTAAAATATATTTATCATCTATTTGTTTTTTCCTCTTCTTTGACTTGCCTTTTCATCCCTTTCTCTCTTCTTGTGGCTTAGCTGTTTGTTCTCACTCTTCATCATATATTTTAAAAGTTCTTAGTTAGTTGTTTAAATTGTTTTCCTTGTAGATACAGCAAATAAATAGACATTTTATATGTTTCCATTTCTATTTTAAGAAAGAAGCCCTTCTACTCCCGGGCTCATAAAAATTCTCCTAAATCATAATTTAATATCACATTTATATAAATACTTCATGTATAATGTACATTTATTAAATCCTATCAGAAAAAGTATGTTTAGAATGATCATATTATTTAAAAATAAAAAAAAGTAATAGTTTAAAAATAAAACCTCTGGAAACAACCCCAAATGTCCATAAATTGAGGACTGGATAAAGAAGATGTGGTATTTTTACACAATGGAATATTATTCAGCTATAAAAAGAATAAATTTGAAGCTTATACCAGGAAATGGAGGCACCCAGACACCATACTCTGAAATGAAATAAATCAGACCCACATGTGCAAACATTGTATTGTCCCCTTGGCATAAGAATCTGAAAAAGTGAGTAAAATCTTAAGGGTGCATTAGATAGTGTAAGAAGGGAATCCATCTGCTCAAAAGGGAGGAATTAATGAAATGAAGAGAGAAGGAAAGGGAGAAGAAATATATCTATGCATGTAAGCAGGATGGTTTGGACAACTGTACCGTAGATTTCTGTTGGTCTCTGGAAAGGAGCAGTTAATGCTTAACCTTTTTCTTTCTTTCTTTCTTTCTATCTTTCTTTCTTTCTCTCTTTCTTTCTTTCTTTCTTTCTTTCTTTCTTTCCATTTTTCTTTGCTTTTTCTGTCTTCCTAATTTCTTTCAACTTTTGTCTTTTTTCTTTCTTCTTCCAATTTTTGTAGCATATATCTCGTATTATGAATAGAAGTTGAAGGGCCCAGCAGGATGGCTCAGTAGTCTAAAGTGCCTGCTTAGGAAAGCTTAGGAGGCTGCAGGGACCGCAGTTTGATCCCTGGCACCACATGCTGTGCCAGCCCTGCCCTCAGGGCAGGCTGAGCCGGCCATAAAAATAAATAAATAAACAAACAAACACAAGTTCTGAAACAAGAAAAAAGAATGAATAGAAGTTGAAGACAATATGCAATAAAACAAATACTACAAAATGATATTATTTTGTTTAGTAAAATCCTGTATCATTTCTAATTTCTTCTCACTATTGTATTCTCTTAAAGATTAAAAAAAAAGAACCTTCTATTTTAGAGTCTGAATTCTTCTTAGACAGATCATTTTATTCCTGTTGACCATGGACTAGACAAATAATGACTCCTAAAAGTTCATTTAAACTTGGTTTCAGGAGAATAAAGGAATATTTGTAGGTGTGATAAATGTTTTTATATTTCCTCCTTTTAATAGCCTACTCAGACACAGTCATCATGCCCATGTTTCTGGATGAAAAGCCCCAGTGCCATCTACCATTTTATCCCAGGGTTCTTGAAAAGAAATTTTTTGAAGATTGCTCTTTCTGTTGGCAATTATATCCAGCCAAAGCTTAAAGTTTAGAGATCACAAAGTAACTTTGATTTGTAATCAACTATGCTCTTTTTAAAGAAGACTGAATCAATCAAAGTGCAATGTTGAAAGGAGAAAAAGACCCGATGGTGTCGAATTTGTTCAGACTTTGTTCTTCCCAAGCCTCAGTTATAATTCTCTTCTATGTAACTGCTCTCTTTGAATAGAGGAACAGAGATGCCCAATACCACGGAGATGCTTTTATACTTCATGGCGACATTCCATGAGATAGTGCTAGATAACTGGGATGACAGCTAAGACAGCATGCTTTCAGAAAGAAAGAAAATCAGGAACAAATGAATGAGGCACTGGTAAGTAGCATGAGGAAATGTAAACCAGGAAGAGAATAAAAGATGTCTAACTGTGAGAATGAAGTATGCTTTTTAGGACAAAAAAACCCCACTTCTACCCAGGACTAGGGATGCTGAGAACAGGAGAGTCACTATGAGTTGAAGCTCCATAGTTAGACCTTGAACACAGACACAAGGGAAGAAACAAAAACAGAAACACCTCTATAGTTCATTATGGAATATTTTCTTAGTAGGTTTCAAATTTTTGTCTCAATTCATAATAAATGTTAAATGGATTACTTATAGCTTTTAATATAATATGAGTTTTGGAAATATAATGTGAAATATTGCTACTAAAATTATACCTGTTGATTTTCCTGTTCCATTCAAGATGGGGCCTAAAGACAAGATGTGTAAAAGGTCAATATGGAAGTTTAATTTGGACCTTACCCATCCAGTAGAAGATGGAATTTTTTTTTTTTTGGAGGTAGAGTGGGCTTTTATTTATTATTTTCATTTCATTTCTCTAAGTGTATTTTCTACTTCTACATCATGTCTCATAGCAAAAAGCAGGCAATGATACACTTATTAAAATTGTATCAAATCACATAAACTTGTAAACGGCATCCAGTTCTGAAGCTGATGTTATTTGAAGATGGAATTTTTGATTTTGGAAATTTTGAACAATTTCTGAGGGAGAAGGTTAAAATCAGTGGAAAAACTGAAAACCTTGGGAATATTGTTCACATTAAACAGTTCAAGAGGGGCTGGGGAGATAGCTCCGAGGCACAAGTGCCTGCTGGGCAAGTGCAAGGTCGTGAGTTTGAACCCCGGTCCCACAAAAAAAAAAAAATAAATAAATAAACAGTTCAAGAATAAGATCACAGTTGTTTCTGAGAAACAGTTCTCCAAAAGATATTTGAAATATCTTACCAAGAAGTATCTTAAAATGAATAATCTTCGTGATTGGCTTTCCATGGTTGCATCTGACAAAGAGACTTAAGAACTCTGACATTTGATACTTCTAGATTAGTCAAGATGAAAATGGGTCAGAATCTGAGGACTAGGTGGTTGCCACTTATTGGGCTTTTTCGTAAAACAAATGAAGTATATGCGAGAAAGAAACATGCAAAAATGAGCTTTGAGTCTATTGGTGAATATAAATATTGCATTCTTAAACTCAGTCTCACTTATTCTTTTACTAAATATGGTGTTTGTACGAGTTTGGTTTTCCTGTAGTACAGTTTTAGAAGAATTTTGGCAACCTCAGATACTTTCTGATTTATGAATGCTCTCTTCAGTGTTCACAGCTGTCCTTTGTTTTCCAAGTTGCTCCCTTTTCTAACATGAAGGTTGTATATCAGTCATGGCCTTTGCTTGACCAATTTGCTCTCTGTTAAAGCATGGCAGAATGTTTCCTCTCTAGGTGACTCTCCTAAAGCACATTATGCATCATCAGTCACAATCTCCTTGAACAGAAAACATGGGACACCATTCAGTTAAAGGATGTTACAGTACAGATTCTTTTATGTCATGAGTCCTCACTGACCCTGATTACTGGTAGAATTCTCACCCTGACTATATATGCTGATATCTGTGAACTAAGCAACTACACTGAGGAGAGCAATGTGTAATACTAAAACCATCCTTGAAATACCTATCATTCTGCTCTTTTACATGCGTACTGCTTCTAATGTCATATCAATTATTGATATACTCAAATGTTTAAAAAGTAAAGATAATCAAAGAATAAGAGACAAAAAATCTTACAGAATTTGTCTTTCTCATGCAAATATCTCTTAACAAGATGTGTGTATCATTTTTAGCGTTATAAGATTAAGGATGGCCTTGTATCATAGCACAACCTTCTCTACATAGTAATAGCAATGTCAGTTTTATCTTTATTTCCACTCCTGTAAATACTTTTATTGCTTTTAGATAGAAATATAAACCTCATTTTTATTTCAGTAAGTAAACCAGTACCTATTTTAAGATGCACAAAAAATTCATTATTCTTTTGTTCACCATTCATAAGGACCCAGGAGAGGACCTTAAATGCTCAAGCAGATCTAACAACTTGGACCAAAAGAGGAGATAGATTTCTAGTGCTTGCCAATCCCAAGAGAAATTAAAAAGAAGTGGTGTCGCCTCACTTAACTTAATGGTAGGAAACAAAACTTTTTTGTTTTGTAGCAATAAACACTCTTCAAATTGGAATCAAAATTATATATTTCACATAAATTTCATGTGAATTCCACAGGTTTGAAAATTAAGATTTTTCAGGTACGATTTTTTTTTCTGTCTGGATAACTTCTGCTTCATGTTTCTCCAGAAAGTTCTGCTCTTCTTTTATATTTGAGGTTCAGAAAGCATTTCTGTAACAAGTTCTTTCTGAGTCCCTGGACATCTAAATGACTTCATGTACCTTGAGTGGTGTGAGTTGGCATGATGATGATGGGTTTAGATGAATATAGCTCCCATGAAAACTAATACGGTACAAGATTCTTAGAAGTGATTTAATCTTACAAATCTACTTCCCATGATAGAAGAATTCAGATAAGACCATTGTAGTAGTGAGGTGAATTAAGTGTTTAATGGACTTGATTACTATTTGTAATTGTAAAAATGCATAGCTATTTAAAATATTTTATGCAATAGAGAACAGACTTCTTGCTGCAAAATATATTTTTTAATTAGACAGAGCAATCAGACAACAGAGAAATAAAATGAACAAGGATTGGAAATGAAGACGTGAAACTGTCATTATTTGCAGATGATGTGATACTTTACATCGAGGGCTCTCAAAGCTTCACCAAGAGTCTTGTGGATTTAATCGCCAAATTCAAAGTGTAGCAAGATACAAAGTCAGCCTCCAAAAATCCATGGCATTTTTGTACATAAATAATAAAGGCACTGAGAGAGAAATTAGTGAAACCACACCTTTCACAATAACATCCACAAAAATGAAACACTTAAGAATTAATCTCACAAAGGACAAAAAGATGTATACAGTGGAAATAATGGTGCTCTGAGAAAAGAGATTGAAGAGGATTTGAGAAAACAAAAATATTCCATGATCCTGGATAGGAAGAACCAACATTGTGAAAATGGCCATACTCCCAGAATTGTTACACAGATTCAATACAATCCCAGTTAAAATGCTTTGGTATATACTACAGAGCTAAAGAAAATTTTCCAAAAAATTCATTTGGAACCAGAAGAGACTCAGAATACCAAATGCAATCCTGAGAAACAAACAAAGGGCAAGAGGTACCACAATCCATGGCCCAAAATTATTCTATAAAGCTACTGTGATAGAATCAGTATAGTACTTCCATAGAGACAGATCTGAAGATCAATGGAACAGACTGGATGATTCACACACAACTGCATACATACTCAGCCACCTTATGTTTAATAAAGGGGCCAAGCAGACTTATTGGAGGAAATATGGCTTCTTTAATAAATGGAAAAACTGATTTTTCACATGCTGAAGGTTAAAACTAGACCCATGCATATCATCATGCACAAAGCTACAATCAACTGGATCAAAGATTTAAATATTAAGGCAAAAACATTAAATCCTCTATGTAGAACACATAAAGAATTTCAAAAAATCAAGCTGTCAAATTCAAAGACCCATTCTAGAAATGGGCATTTGAGATGAATATACAGTTCTCAGAGGAAGAAATGCACACAGCAAGCAAATGGATGAAAAATTGTTTAAAACCATTCTCATTTCGAGAAATGAAAATTAAAACAACACTGACATTTCATCCCACTCCATAAAGAATAGCTAACAGCAAGAAGTCAGCCAACAACAAATGCTGGAGAGGCTGTGGAGAAAGAGATCCTTCTGCACTGTTCATGGGAGTGTAGACTGGTACAACTACTGTGGAAATCACTGTGGAGATTCCTTAAAAAGCTAGTATTGGAGATCCCATTCAAGCCTTCGTTTCCCCTCCTGGATGTTTTTTTAGAAGAACTGAAATCCTCATACCACAGCAATATATGTTCACCCATGTCTACAGCAATACAATTTGTCATAGCTAAATCCTAGGAACAACCTAGACGTCCACCAACTGAAAATGAATAGAAAAGTATGGTATTTTTATACAATGGAGTATTATTCAGCTATAAAACAGGATAAACTTGAGTCTCTTGTCAGTAAATGAATGAAACTAGAGAACATACTTTTAAGTGGAATAAATCAAGCTGGCATGTGCAAATATTATATTGTATCCTTAGTGTAAGAACTTGAAAAAAGAAAAAATGGAATCTGAAGGGCACAATAGATACTGGGATAAGGAAATGAACTTATGCAAGAAGAGTTACTAAGTTAAGGAAGACATCAGAAAGAGTCGGGAAAGAGATTTATGTATATATATGAGCAGGATGCTTTGGACAACTGTATTGTTCATATCTGCTGGTCTATGGAAAGAAGCAGTTAATGATTATTTGTTTCATCTTTTTCAATTATTTGTACTTTTTCTCTTCTTGATTTCTTATACATTTCTTTCTTTTTTTCTTTCTTTCTCCAATTTCATATGCATATATCTGGTAATATGAATAACTGGTTGGAAGATAACACTATGTATTACAACAAATATTGTGAAACTTGTATTACTCTGTTAAGTGAAATATCATTTGTATTTTTTCTATTTTTACTATAGTTTGTACTCTCTTCATAAAAAAGACAAAATATAGTTTTTGTTATTATCAATTAATTTTTCAGTCAACTGCTACAAATTGTGGAGATTAGAATACCTTAATTTCCCCATATTCTTCAGTTGTTAAAGATTCTAGATTATATCCTAATAATTATAGGATTCAAACTCAAAAAAGCAATGCCATTTTTTACTCTTTCAGTAAAGTTCATAGTTGTTTTCTGGGTTGTCACATGTTACAACTGTTTCAAATCAGCAGAATATCTGACACCAATAAAACAAAATTGAGGGTTGTTCAGGGGAAGCTGAAGAGTACAGACTTTTCAGGGACAGTTAATATGCATTGAGATGCTCAAATAGAAGCAAATGGAAGATAGTCCTTTCACAAGATAGCTGCAAAGTCTACCTGGGTTTGAAAGGAAACTTTCTGTAGCCAAATGACACCACAGACTGTGGATCGATATATGGTTTTCACTTGTGCCTTACGGTAGTGGCCATGAGGACAAGCCACAGTTTGACAAAACCAAGAAGCCAATTCAATTTTGACTTTTGCAGCACTCCTATTTCTTTTTCTGCTCTGTGTACAAGTCTTGCGCTCTAAGATCTTGGCCTCAGCATAGGGCTTTTGCTAGTATTTTCTTTCCACTGATTGTACTTTCCTCCTTGAACTCCTGAACACAGCTTGTTTTATCAAGTTGGTTTGTGTATAACGTCTTAAGAATTGTTTAGCTGCAGATTGTTCATATAGAAATTCAAAATACTTATCATTTATGTTGTCAAACTGTTAATGTTAAAATTGAAAAATAAGATGCCACTTTTAGCAAGAGCAGATGTTTGGGGCACTTTTTTCAGTGCATCTGTTAATTAATGAGTGGTAAGCAAGAACTTTGTGAACATGGGGTTTTATTTTTAAAAATATTCTTTGATTTTCAATTTACTTCGCCACAAAAGTGTGCATAATGTGGCAGAAATGTTTTATGTGATTAAAAACTACTTATTTTGGATTTTAATTAACTTAATTTGTAACTTCTGGAGGACAGCAATTTTTAAAAAACTTTCACTCGATTGCCCATTATTCACTGACAACATTGAAGCGATGTGACGCTCTGATAAATGGGAACATAATAAGCAGTTGTCTTGTTTTAATAGCATTTTGAAAGAAAAAATAGAAATTTTTGTTGAATTATATATGTATGTGACGAACATTTTGATTTTCCCTCAACTTTTGAACCACAGCTAGAAAATGAACAATTTAATAAATATACTAGAAATGTACTTTCATTCTTTTAATATCTCAGGTATGTTGCCAGAGATATTTTATTCCTTGATAAATTTAGAGTGACAAAAAGAACTAATTCATCAATTCTGCCAAAGGACCTTCTTAGGCTTGGATCTATTTTAAGGTCAGTGACACACTTTATTTGTTTTAACTATGCTTTTACCAAATTCAATCAAACTTTGAAAGGATATATTTAATCAGTTATTCTTTACTAATAAGAAAAATTTTTGCACCACATTCATCTACCATGTAGCAAACTCTTGATCTCACAACTATGATTGCTACTATTAAGAACATTGACTCACTATATAGCAATTATAACTCAAAGAACTATGAGAAAAACTATCAGATTAAAAATGAATTATTTTTTGCTTAGATGTTACATGAAGATCCTATATAAGCTTGTGTCTAAAGTTGAATCCCAATGCAAGAAGTACTACTAAAGTGTGGATTTTGCTTCCATTTAGTTAAATTCCATTCAAATAAATTGTGGTCAGTAAGGAGTTTTGAATTTAAAATACTGTAAGTACAGCATCTGTATTTCCTTTAATACCTTTATATAAAGATTTTTAAGATGACATTTTTCATTTATACATAAAGAAATTCTAATTACTCTTACATAATGCTCAAATCAGAATATGAGTATAATTGCTTTCTTATTACTGTATGAAAGTTTGAAAGCAAGGAAAGTGGGGGAAAATATCTACAAATAACTACTGTTAACTCTAGCATATATTTTTATTAGACTTGTTGAAAATATTTGAAAGTAATTAATCTTCCCAGTAAAGAAACATCTTCAGGTTCTCAGCATTTATATATCAATACTTGTAGAAACTCGAATTTTGTTTTTTGAAACAACGTATTTAGCATGTCTATTTTTCTTTAATAATTTTTGTTTCTCTTCAAACAAATTTGGCCATAGCTTTAAGAATAAATTCTCAGTCTCTAAATGGCTATTCCTTTACCTTATGGGATTGCATTAAATATATTGACAATTTACAAGAGGTCAAAAAAATTATGAAAATAGTGTTTTTTTTTTTTTTTTTTTTTTACAGGGGAACATTTATAAGACATAAATGGGTTTAAGCATGTTGGTTACATTAATATATGAGAAGTTTATGAATTTACTGCATAACATACTCTAGAAATGTGCATGAGAAAAAATATTCAAAGTAAACAACATACTTGTATTATAAGCTTTAGGAAAAAACAAGGATTCCAAGAGATCTAAACAGTATATTACACCAGATTATGTCTACCCAGTAGGAATGGTCTGAGGCCCCATTTCCAGAATCCCACACAAGATCAGAAACATTGATCTTTCCCTTTATAATTGAAATCAATTGGTTCAAACTCAGTTGACAGTGGGAACAAAGCTTAGGTAGGTCTAAGAGATTTTTATCGCACTACTGGTTTTAAAATTTGCCTAAGTAATTTAAATTTTACATGATATTTCTTATAATTAGGTTTAGTATGACTATTTCTATAGTTTAGTTTTATTCAAGGAGTATATACAACAACAAAATAAAAATGCAAATAAAATTGAGCACTGTACTCCCTAGAATTTGCAACAAACATTTGATTAGAGAAAGCAGCACTCTACAATCACATATATAAATGTGTATAAATTATATATTGTCTTCTTATGGAATTTTATAGCCACAAATGTATCACATCAACATATATACAGAGGTTTGTTTGTAAGTATGTTAATTCAGGCACATTTAGTAAATTTAAATATCAATGATAAT